>CM041777.1:187295001-187389892 GCA_023374045.1 Limonium bicolor | reverse complement strand
TGGATGGCAGCTAGGGCACTAAGGGTTTGCCCTAGGTTACGGTAGCGGGCATAGCCAAACTTTGCAGCAACAAGATCGTCATAAAGCTTATTGATTTCCCCATTCAAAGACTAAACATGCTTCAAAAGATCTTCAGAGCCCGAGCCTAGGAAAGCAAACAGATAACAAGAATAAATAAAGGGAACAAGGAAAGCTACACAGAAAGTAAAACCAAGAAAGCACCTTGTTAAGTCAAGATCCTTTAGTTTTGATGATAGCAAACCTTGTATTGTGTATCTTATATGTTTGTCAAGCTTTAAGATTCTGATAGATAGGCAAAGGAGTGCCTTAGCACACAAGGTTGCAAGCGCACTCAGTTCACGACATGTGTCCAACCAGTCGGGCACCTGTCTAGGAGAGCTCACGCTAGAACTTCTAGCACACACAAGAAGTCAGGCATCACACAACAACATCTCTCATGCTTAAGGAGTAAATCAAAGATAAAAGACTACAAGAGGATCGACATACTCATACAGGCTCACATACCCACATAATCAACTAGCACCCGACAAGAACATAACTCATTAATGTTCAAGAGAACAAGATAAGTTAAGGGCTATTAATCAGAAGAAAAATATAGCCACAGTGATATCTAAGAGAGCATTTATGAGCATTAATGAGCCAGACAAGATCAGACAAGTGGGGCACACAAGTGGTGCTCAACCAATCGAGAGAGCGGCCGCCGACATGACCAACCACAAGGTGACACGTATTCTAAACGACTCCATATCAAGTTGAAGACTCTCT
Source organism: Limonium bicolor (assembly GCA_023374045.1). NCBI lineage: Eukaryota > Viridiplantae > Streptophyta > Magnoliopsida > Caryophyllales > Plumbaginaceae > Limonium > Limonium bicolor. The sequence continues at coordinate 187,389,106 of CM041777.1, read as the reverse complement.
ACAAGTCTAGTGCGGTTGTATATGAAATATTGGAGCTGTAGTTGACTTCAAGAGTCTAGGGGTTTATAGGACGGTAGTTATACCTTAACTAACCGTATATATACTTGCATTTATTTCATATGTAAGTAAGCCTGTACGAGAGAGAAGGCAATAGATATAATCAGGGCAAGTATGGATCAAACTTAAGTGTGTGTGAGTGCTAGAGAGTTGATGAGCTGGTTAGGACTGGGGTCGAGTGACAATACTTTGTATTTGGTAGATTGATCAGTCGGGGAGCGGTTAGAGAACCATAGGCCGACTGTCAGGAGAGGGTATAGGACTTTGGGATAAAATCCTAAAACTGTCCCGGTGTCCATGTGTGAGGGCGAGGGAGATTGAGTGAATTCTCTGTGTGTAAATTCTCAATCAAAATGGAGTTTCTAGTTTAAGTTTATCTCGTGTCTTTTCTTAACCATCAAAGTTTAATTGAGTCAACGATACGTTCACGATCGATCGGGGACGCATCAGGCATGCTAGCTAGAATCAATTGGTATCAGAGCGGACCTCTTCTAGAAAGCTAACGGCAGAACAAGGTTATGCACCAAATCGACCACCACTCTTCAGTGGAGACAACTACACTCACAGGAAGAATAAAAGGAGTTTCACATTAAGTCTGATGATCCAAGGATGTGGAGGATTATATCACACGGTGAATGTACCTTCAGAAATGCTCAAGGACAAGACATATCGGTTGACAGCATAACGGATGCTCAAATCAAGAAGTTGGTATTCAATGCTCGAGCCGCAAGGATTCTACATTGTGCACTACTACCTTGAGCAATACTCCAAGATAGCCTCGGTAAAACAGCTCAAGAGATTTGTAAAACTCTTGAAGTCACGTATGAAGGGAATGATGAGATAAAAAAGAATCGCATTGAGTTACTGCTCACTTAGTGGGTTCTTCAACATGGAAGAAAAGGAGAGCATTTCTGAAATGCATACAAGATTCGCCAAGCTGATCAAAAAAAATGTTGGTGCTTAGAAGAACTATCTCAAACGAGGATCCAATTTGGAAGTTCCTCAGATCTGTTTCTGCCTCCTTCGACAACAAAGTTAATGCCATGCAAGACGTCCATGATCTATCTAAGATGTCCTTGGCTGACATGTTAGGTTCCCTAATGGTGTTTGAGTTAAAACTACAACAACGGAACTCAAAAAGTTCAACAAAGAAAAGGAAAAAGGCATAGCCCTTCAGGTAGCTGAAAACTCCTAGACAAGAAGATAATGATGAGATGGTCCTCTATGCTAAGAGGTACTTTCAGAAGTTCATAAGAAACAACATGAGGAAAGGAAGAGAGCCCAAGGACACTAACGATCATCGTAAAAAGAATGACAAGTGTTTTGGGTGATCAAAGTGTGGGCATCACATGCATCACTTAATTAGGATACCGGGATTACTTTACAACATAGTTCTCACATATCAATTACACTACACTCGACATAACCTTCAGACTCAAGGTCTGGATAACACATCAACCTTCAAACTCATAGGTCTGGATAACATATACCACACATATCACACAACATGTCTTAGCATGTGTAACAATCAGAAATACCTTTTACATCTCTTCATGGGCTTGGTCTAAAGACTACAGGACATCACAGTCCTCGAGTCCCATGTCGAGTACATATACACTGTGATCCCGCAGATACCGGCCACGATGGACACTTCCTGGTCCCCGGTCCTTTGGAAAATCAAAACAATCACTTACTTTTTTAACATATACTTCTCATGTCACTGGTCCTAAGACAAAGGCTCATACGTCCTTAGCTGGTGAGCAAGTAATACAAAAATATTCTTTATGGGGTTAAGTAGAACGAAATCCTTTATTGGAAAAGTACTAATTGAAAATCCCTTTTTTTTACAAGGTCAAGTAAAAGAAATCCTTCCTTTGAAAATACCATTTGAGAATCTCAGAAATATTAATTGAAGTCTTGAAAATACCAATTGAAAACACCAATTTAAAGTCCTTTTTGAAAACGCAATACAACTCCAAGTCGAATTTATGCTAACTGCATCTTATTCTTAACGTGATTATTTGTGACCGCTTATATGGAGTTTCAAGAGTCATCCAACCCTGATGTGATCAGCATCAGTGTTGAACTATCTTTCCACCCCATTTTGTGTTCAGTTTCCCTTGATCGCATGCAAATCAAGTTCCACCTCCCACTTCAATTTCAAACAAGCAACTAATTCAAACATTTACCATTTTCTATCTTTTTAATCCTTCTAGTCATAATCATAGAGTAGTACATCTCCAAGGGATGGAACTTTGCCCATCAATTATTTTCAATCTGCCTTTTATCAAACTTACCTAGGGAATTTAATTCTCACTAGGTTCTATATCTATTTCATATCATTCATACATCACAATGTTATATATAGATATATTTTTTTTATTATCAAAATCACAATACACATCACTATATTCGTCTTAATGAACATATACTATCGGGGTTTTAGTTCCCCGGGAGTTTCTCTACTCCCATACACTCGTATTCACACACCACTTATAACAATGGTATTCGCATCTTCTGTGCGCAATTACCACAATTAAACCACGACTGAGTACGTATGTTCATGTACCATATGCACCAATCATCAGAACAAAGTATTTTGCGTTATACACAACATCATAACAAATTATTTTGTGTTATACACAACATCGTTCACGTACACTTGTACGTAAACATTCACTAAGATTTTTGCGCTCTACCCCCCGCTTAAAAGGGATTACGCCCGCATAATCGACCATATGTTATTACTTAACATTGGTTTGAAATGTTCTGCCGTCGTGAAGTGTTTTAACTTCCACGCGGTTTATCATACAATGCGTTCCGGCCAGAGGACCTTGACCATATTGACGGTCTAGTCCCTGAATCCAGAATTCTCATTGGAGTTCGTTTAACTCGTCACCCGGTTTCGGTTCTGGCCTATGAGGCTTTTAGGCATAGATAATTCGCCCTTTACTCGTACTCACTAGGTATATTCATCTTTGAGTCATGGCCTACCAGCTTCTACTACTGCGCCACTCTGATAACTTTAAGGCTTAGTTAGCCCTTTTGTTATTCTTGATGTGTTGTACATCTCCCATTTATCTCTTCTATCTGGAATAACTGTTTCTCAATCGACGCATAGTATCTCTTACCGCGCGCTGAATTTGGTGAGTTATACATTTTCTATTCCATTCTCTGGAAACTTATTGTGTATACTGCTGTGTATCTCTATGTTTATTCAGTTGGTCTTTCCGACTTACTGTCGGTTGAGGTCGAGCTACTACCTAACGTGTAGTGCTCCCTTTGTTGCTCTCACACATAAGGTATATTTTATACCTGTATTCGGTATTTAGTGCTTCTTTAGTCACTGCCCCCAAATTGTTCCTTCTGAATTATATTCATTTATTTGATTCTGTACAAGTACCCTTTTACTTATAAGACCTCACATTTCCTATACATCGGCTCTTTCATTTCAACGTTCATGAGTCTCATCCGCTTTATTGCGGTGGAATTTTATCCTCGTTTGGTTGTGATTGTTGGTACGTCCAACACTCTTCGTGTCTTTATGGCTCAAGGCCGCACGGTTTGGTTTCTAGCTTTTCACTCAACTGGCTTGCGCCATATTCACTGGTGTGTTTACTAGTCTTCCGTATCTAGTACGGGTTATTTAATAACCGGGTACTCTTATCGTAAAGCTTATTGCTTCCCATCAAATAGATCCACTAGGAATACACTTCCAGTTCCTTATGCAGTTGCAATGGGAACAAACAATGCTTTCTCTTTGTGGTCTTTCGTCTCATGGTGCAGATTACTGGCTTTATTTGCACTCTCTTGTTTTTCATAACCACTGGGTCTAGTTCGTAACTCCAGATTGTCCTCCATATCTCGTTTAATAATACTTGTACACCCTCGCTTACTGCACACCGTGTTCTTACTCGTTATACAAATCGACTTACTGGTGTTCGCTACCGTGTTAGTTCCCGCTCATGTATTTTCCGCCACTAGTATTGCGGTTCATCATTTACTGAATACACTGTTCTTCAAGTCCTCAGGCTCCTTGAGTTGGTTCAACCTACATTTCGCATTATACCCACACTACCCCGACTACTCTTCCACAATTGCTATAAAACTTCATTTTCGAACTCCCGTACTCAAATTATTCTTGGCAATAGCAACATGATCAGGCTTCAATGTTTCAATGAGTTCACATAACCACCGCTTCAGCGGTCTCACAATATGGAGAGGTATCCCCACTCTCAAGGTAGTGGTTCATTCTCCGCTCTATTCACTGGTATAAACACACTCTTCTCTTACTGGTGCCCTTTCCGGCAAAACTCCTTATGATTTTATTTAGGTTTGGTAAGAAATTAAATTTACGTAACACATTTGGTTTATGGCTTATAAGACTCATTGCCTCGAGCTCTGTTTCTTGTAGGCTGTTCACACAAAATTTACTTCTCCGTGCACCATCACATGGTTGAAGGTGATTTGGGCTCCCTAACAAGGTCGTTGCATCACGCTTCCTTTCATGGGATGCCCCTTAGGAACGTCAGGTTGTTTCAAATCTGGTGTTTTTTATCACAACATTTCGTTCAACTTTGTTGACCCAAACACCCTTTAACGATTACTCCTGGGTGTTGCTAAGTTATGCCATTACATCTGGCTTGTACTTATGGTATGTTTAATTAACTACACCATTTTGCGTCCTTGGCTGGATTTATATCCTCTTCGTTGAAGATCGATATTCCCTGGTAGTCTTGGTGATCATTCAGGGAATTTCATCCCGTTCATTGGTCCTTAACGTGTCATATTAGGCGTCTGCCTTACTATGTTCAAGCCGGTACTCATCCTACCATCTTGTGTATCCTTACAATCTTGAGACATTTTAATTGTCAGTACTCATCAACTTGTGCTCCTTGCACTCCATGACTCTTACTCCTTTTTCCTGGAATGAGTTCTTAAATTCCTTTAGGCTTGCTAACTTAACTGAGTCCTTTCACTTCCTTCATTTTCGGTAATCGGTTATGCTGATCTACATTTTACTGTTGACCATAGTACGGAGTCGACTACTTCCCGTTTTCCTGACTCTACTCGTATACATATGTGGGGCACCCTACTGATAAATTACTACTTACCTGACTAACCTATAGGTAGGTCTGTCAGGCCCGCAAGCTCCTATCGGAGTGCGGCCGTCCAACATTTCATTTTCGTATACTCGTAGTGTCCGTCACACGCCTATGTGAAGTATTTTGTTGTCAACTCCTCTTAGATTGTCCGATGATAATGCACCTTTGGTGCTTCCCGAACTATATAAGGGAAATTGTCCACTGTCTTTATCTAGTACGAACTGGATTCCTTCCCTTGGGTTAATACCTCGGGTTTTCGATTGTTGTCAGGTTGTTCAAAGGTGAACTGCGTATAACTTACCTATTATGTGGCGTGAGGCCGGTGTAGGTCTTCTGGTTATGGTTTTAAGAATCATCTACGGTTGAGAAGAAATTTGGGTTTAAAGGAAGGCTTGAAATAGCATAAGTTTGGAATGAAATTTGGTTTCGAAAGAGGTTTTGAAATAAATATGAGTTGGCAAGTAAAGTTAGGTTTACGAGAAAATTCTTCACGGTATTTAAAATGTCTTCATGCCTTGACCAAGTGTGACAGCCCAGACAAACAGCCCACATGTGTGATATTGTCCGCTTTGGCACGCAGGCCGCACGGATTTGTTCCTGGGGTTTCGCCCCAAACGCGTCACACAAGGGAAGAGTATCCCCACCCTAATAAGGTATGGTTCGTGCTCTCTCCCGATCGATGTGGGAGGTAACACCACGCCGGGTGTTACACCCTACCCCCCTTAAGGAGCCCAGTGCCCTCACGGGCTCACTGGACCCACACCGACCTGGGTCTGGCTCTGATACCATCTGTGACAGCCCAGACAAACAGCCCACATGTGTGATATTGTCCGCTTTGGCACGCAGGCCGCACGGATTTGTTCCTGGGTTTCGCCCCAAAACGCGTCACACAAGGGAAGAGTATCCCCACCCTAATAAGTATGGTTCGTGCTCTCTCCCGATCGATGTGGGAGGTAACACCACGCCGGTGTTACAAAGATTGTAACACTTCGTTGTTTCTTTGACCCCCATGCGATCAAACATGACCCACAAAGGATGATGTTCCTGATGTGCTTCTTCTATCAGTGACAGATCTTCCAAATCTGCATCTGAAAATCCTACAATGATACAATTAGTGTGCTTAGGATAAAAGAGACCAAGATTCATGGTTTCCTTTTAGGTAACGTAGGATCCTTTTCACAGCTGTGAGGTGACTTTCTCTTGGATCTGCTTGAAACCTCACACTTAAGCAAACCTATACATAATGTCAGGTCTACTAGCAGTTAAATATAGTAGAGCACCAATCATCTCCCTATATGATCGTTGGTCAACAGGTCGGTCACCAGTCATGATGCCCATTGTTGTGCTAACTTCCATAGGTGTGTCAAAAGGTTTAAACTCCTCCAATCCAAATCTCTTAAGCAAATCCTTTATGTACTTCTCTTGAGATATGATAGTACCTTCGTTAAGTTGCTTGACTTGAAGTCCTAAGAAGAACTTCAATCCCCCTAGATGACTCATCTCAAATTCCTTTTTATCAATGCCTCAAATTTCTTGCAATATTTCTAATAAGAGGTGAAATACCCTAAACCGTTATGTTAATTAATTATGTAATTATGATTTTCTAAGGCAAATTAAGTCATTAAGAACGTTGGCAAAGAAAGAGAAACCAAAAGATAAAGGAAAACGCGTAAAGGTCACAAAATGCAAAAACATGTATTTAATTATCTTGGGAGGTATATAACCTTAAATAGGGTTATAATATACTTTTATACCCTAATTACACACTAGAAACATGTCGGAAAAATTCCCGAAGAAAACAGATCCAAATAATACGTTAAAACGCTAACGGAGTCTTAAAGCGCATTTTTCGAGAAAACCCCGAAAACGCGACTTTAAACGGTCAAATGATCCCGTAAAAATTATATTTGATCATATAAATATAATTAAACACTAATGGGAGCTTAAGAACCATTAAAATTAAAGAAACAAGAAAAAATCGAAAAACGGGCCCGGATTAGTGAATAGTGTAAAAACCGGGAACATATGGGGTGTAAACTGTAATAAGAGTAAAATACTCCAATATTGTAAAATAAAATCTGATTTCCCCCTTCTCCTTAGTCAGCCATGTTTTTACTCCCCCTTCTCTATTAAGTTAGTCTATATTAGTTAAAAGAAGTCAAAAAGTAAAAAAGCAACTAAAGTACATATACCACATTTTTCTTCTCTCTCCTCTCACTCTCATTTCCTCCCCCTCACTCACGTTTTTTCATCCTCTCTCAGCGGACTCTTCTTCCTCCCCTCTTCTTGAATGACATGTGAAGCTCCATCCATGGCTTCCTTATCTTCTTTTACATGCCCAAGCTTCATCCATGCTCCAAATCCAAAAATAAATACATATTTGTGTTCCTCTCATCAAGATCTCTCTTTCCCTCTTTTCAAGATCCCAAAATGGTGAAGTTCATCTCCATGGGTATATCCCATTTGAAGAGAAAACTATATGTTCTTGAAGCTTGGAGTCCCCTCTTTCTTTCAAGGTAAAAAAAATCCAGAAAAAATCATTTTTCCTCCTTCTCTTTTGGTGGCCGATTTTGCCCCTCCTTGATGCCTTGTTTTCTTATTGTGTTGGAGCTTTGTTTCAACTCTCCAATGGTGGTGGAACGCCCTTCTTGATTCAAGGGTGAAATCCCCTCTTAAAAACTCCACAAGATAAACCGTAACTTATGGTGTTCTAAACCTTCATTGTATTTGTGTTATTCGAAGAATTAGAAGTTTAATTATAGCCTTTTTGTGTAATTTGGATGTTGGGATGGAGTTCGGCAACTCCATTGCCAACTTGACCGAAATTGGAGAAGAGGAGAGGTGAAGACTTGAACAAGAGGAACTTGTGAATCTAAGGTAAGAAATCTACCTTAAAACTTGTCTTGATTGTTTTAGAATTCGGGATGGGTTAATTTAATGAATGAACCCAAATTGTGAGGAAAATGTGTTTAATTATGGTTGGTAAGAGTTTGTGAAATATTGTTTAAATTAAGGGCATTGGAGCCATGCACTTTATGTTTAGTGCTTATGTTGTTATTGATGGGATTTTGAGGATATATCATGTTCTGGTAGGACCCTTCATGGTGTGGCTAGTTTAGGACTGATTTTGGTGAGAATTGATGAGTTTGGACATGTTGGGTTTGTAGGTGGACTATGGCGAAATTTCAGTAGAAAAATAGTGGTTTAGATGATGATGAGCTTGAAGAGTTTAAGTGTTGACTAAGTGTTTATGAGGATTGAGTTGGTGTATTAATCACCTTGAAATTGTAGTTGGAAAAATGGTGTGGAGAGAGACAAAAATCTGTAGCAAAGGGGTGGTTTAAGTGCCTTGGAAGTTTGAAAAAAGGATAAGGATTTAAGACTCTAAGAATGAGGCATGAACTTGGGTGTTAGAAGTGCATTGTCTTGAAGGAATGGGAATGGTAAAATGGTTGAGAGGAGAAGTGTGAAATGTCAAGAGGTGATTTAGAAATGCACAAGTGTGCAAAATACAAATGTGAGAATGAAAGTTCGTAGAAATTAATCAAGGATTTGAGCAAGGATTTGACCCATGAGTGAGGAGGTTTAGTGCATGTTTTAAGATGTTTAAACATGTAGGAAACATGTGGAAAGATTGTGGAATGATTGGGAAAATATTGGGGTGAATTTGGAGTTCAAAATGAGAAGAAAAGTACTTTGGAAAATGGGGTCTGTTGTGGACTGCCCCTAGGGACCGCCCCTGTGGGGAGGTCCAGTTGAATTCTGCAGGACAGGTGTAGTTTCTGCTGTGACCGCCCCTAAGGACCTCCCCAGATGGGCGGTCCAGACCAGAGAGAATTTTTTTTAAGGCTTCTAACGAAGGGATTGAGGGAATTGATGGGTTTTTTATATGTTGTTAAGGCCTTGTTTGGTGACTTTTAAAGGTCCTAAGAAGCATAAACAAGTGTTAGAAATGAGTGAGAAGTAAGGACTTAAATTGACAAGAGTAAACCTAAGTATAACGGGGCAACGAGTTAAGTACGGGAGTGATAGTAGTTTACATACCATATAATCATGATGTTAATAAAAACGTTTGAAATAATACCAGCTGTTCGGAAACTACCCGTGGAGCGTGAGGTGAAGCGTTAAGAGGAAATCCTCGGGGACACGGCAGAGTAACCCATGGTGTAAGGTATGGTTATCTTGCAACCTGTGTCCTACCGGGTTACACCGGCTTGTATGCCAATGTGTTTTTCTGAGTGTTTGCCACCTTGTAAGATAAAAGCATGTAACGAGTTTACAGTAATTCATTTATGTGGCGTATTTTAGTTCCAGTACCGTTTAACCTTGATTATGTGTTAAGCCGTAGCTAACCGACTCTAGGATCACATAAGAGATTGGTATTCGGACTTAACGTCCCAACCTACGGGAACGTTCTAACTACGGCTATCAGTGCGTTAGTTTTATAAGGTGGTTGTGTGTGTAAAGTATGTTGTTGTTTAACGATTGTTGTTGTTCATGTATGTCAAATGGTATGTTACCTCCCTTGTTTGTTAACTAATTGTAACACCATATGGTATCATGTTGTGTTAAGTTCCATAAGGGAACTTTTAACTAAAATATATTATGAGGGGTGAGGAATCCGTGGCATCCCGGTCGTGCATGTGTGTTTGGGAGTTGATATCTAAAGTTGATTTAACTCCCTTTCTATTTTGGTTGTTTTTCCTTCTTGGATTACAATCACCCACAAGCCTAATAAGAGACTTTCCTACCTTGATTATTATTCGGGCTAGGGGGATTTGTGTACGGTGTGATCGGGTCTATATTAAGACCGACACATCTAGGTAAAGTTATTGTGTATGGTGTGATCGGGCCTATATTATGGCCAACACATCTAAGTAAAGTAAATGTGTACGGCGTGTTCGGACCTATATTTTATCCGACACATCCTAAGTAAAGTGTACGTTCTCTTAGCATAACAGTATTATGTAGTGTACATGTTATTAGGTGAAGTGTGTTGTTATTGTGTACGTTGATCACCGAAATCAACCCCATATTAATATGAGAAGTAAATAGTTGTAACCCGATCAAATCGGTAAGTGTTGTCTAATAAGAATTTAGTTCCATTAGGTAGAAACCCTCAAGGGTCAAGGAACACAATAATTTGAGCTGACAAGTGTGATGTGTTAACCTTCTCGATTGTATCCTATTGATTGGATATGTGTGATTTAAAGCATGATGTGTGTTTATAGTATTTTTTGCATGCTCTAAATAAATCAACTGCATGCTCACACGACAATTAGTTGTGCGTGGCCCGGTAGTATGCGGGCTTCATGATTGCCATACCAGCAAAGGTGCTGAGCCCTTGGGGGCCACCCTTTTTCCTTTGTACAATGGAGCTGGCAGCCGTTCGAGAGTAGGACGGGGTAGCTGTTTAAGCATGGATAGCTATTTAGTTACTTATGCATTTGTAAGTTTAGTAAGACCGAACTATTGTCAGCATTAGTTGTAAATACTCAGTACAGTTTGTAATACAAAAGTGTTTACTCTGTTTAGTTATGAAGTGGAATTGTGTTGTATAACGCTCGGGAATCTGGTCCATCAGACCGGTACATTGTGTAAGTAATGGCCTTGTTATCCACGTGGGTGGCTAACAGCGTGTAACACCCAATGATTAGGTTAAGTGTTGTGTATATTATCCGCTGCTAATGATTGTTAAGTGCATGGTTTATAGTTGGGGTGTTACAAAAAGTGGTATCAGAGCGAAGTATCGCTCTGATGACTGGAAATACCGAGCTTAGGAAGTACCGAGTTAGGAGTTTAAGACCTTGGGTTAAGGGATGAGTGATGGCGTGAGAAATATACTAGTTAGGAATTACCAGTGTTTGCTGGATACCTACAACATCCTTCCCGCCCTCCATAACCCTGTTTTATAACTCGGGAAAGAACGCCAGAGAGATGGAAAGTCCTCTCATACTCGGGAAGAACCCGATCTGGCTGTTAGAATTGTTTCAGTAAGAACCAGTCATACGGTAGATTTCAAGAACTAGAAGTCCCGTAGACGGTTCCCGTTTTAAACAACATTAACCGCTGTAACACCCCTACTACGCACAACACATTGCTTGGAATCGCAGCGGAAAATAAACAACTAAACAGTAACTAAACGAATGGTGCTACAATGCCGTCAACCACCCACGTGGCTAACAAGGCTGAATAAATACAATTGTACCGGTCTGATGATCAGACTCCCGAGCATAGAACTAATAACCATATATATACATCAACATAATACCGAGTGTTTACAAAATTCTTCACTGTATACCGTCACTGCAAACCATCATAATCAAGTATATAACACGCCTCGGGAGCACAGGCGCAACCCGAGCAACATCCAAAAGTACTCCAAAAGTAAACTACTCTCTAGGATCTAGAGCCACTCTGCTTCTTCGATCCTCATCCTGCAGTAGAAGAAATATGGATCCCTCGAGGGGTCAGCAACCCTTGGCTGGCATGGTTAACGCGCAGCCCATCGACTACCGGAATGCGCGCAACTATTTGTCATGGTGACATGGTATTTATTTTAAACACACAACTCATACATATATAACATAACATGGGTATTGTACACTTCATAACACACTTCACAAACATACAATTCCTTTTAGGAAGAGAACCAACACAGTTAGTCCCCACTGAGAGCCTAGAGAATGTTGCCATGCTCATGCTTAGCTCGTTACATAACTCGTTACCGTCCGGTTAGATTGGACAGTTAACTTAACACAAGGTGCCTCGGATATAGTGATCCAAGCGCACCGAAATAACACATATATGCCCCTGTGGCCCGACGTGAGTCAGTAAAATAGCCTTGGTTAAGCTAAAGGGAAGGTTAGAAACCAAATTGGAAACTTAACCATAACATACAGAGAGAATCAAACCGTTATGACATCGACTCCCATACTCACACGCGTGGCCGGAACAGACCGGACTCCTCACTTCCCCCGTTAGCCCTTGTTAGTAGTTCATCATTGAACATAACACACAATTTACAATCATAGGTCAAGTATTGTTAGACACACACAAGGAAGAGAGAGTCATACTCAACAACATAATGATATTTAACAACGGTAAACTCTTTTACATGGTTTAATCTTACAAAGTCATAAACACACAGAAAAACAACAACACACAAGCCGGTGTAAGCCGGTAGGCAACAGACTGCAAGAAAACCATACCTTGGTCCTTGCCTCGACTGATTTCCACCTTGCGAGAATCCTAAACACATTAGTAACGTCGGTTAATTAACGCACTAGTCCATTATTAACATTATCTATCTACAACATTACTAGTTTTTTTTACTTTACACTTGTTACAACTTTTCATCCTTTTAATTGCCTTTAAAACCTACCTAACATGTCTTACGTAACCTTATAATATCATTACTAACCAACTACCATTTTTAGATAGCAATTTCCATCTTAAAACAATAATTTTTGGTCCATACAGTGGCCTGTCCGAACTTGTGTCCGAGCTTCAAAGTTCGGACACAAGCCGTGATTTTTGACAGAAAACAGACACATGTCCGAACTTGTGTCCGGACTTCGGAAGTTCGGACATGGGTCGAGGATAACCAACAGAAAGAGCAGGCGCGTCCGAACTTGTGTCCGAGCTTCCCTAAGTTCGGACACAGGTCGCAGCTAAATCCAGAAAAGAAAAGGGTGCGTCCGAACTTCCAAATTCGGACGGTAGTTCGGACACTACCTAAAACCCAGAAAACTGTAAGCGTAACAGGGCATGTCCGAGCTTCCAATTCGGACGGAAGTTCGGACGTGCCATTATACTCATTTTCTACAACCTTAGATACTTAACCAAATTTCTCCAAAGCCTCCAACACTTATAGTATCTACTCCCTAGGTTCCTAAGTGATGTTTCATGCCTATACTAACCATTATATCAAGATATTCCTTCCACACAACATCATTACTCAAACATCATTTCTTACAAACTAAAGCTCCTTATATCATCCTTGTAATCCCTTTTTCTAAGCTTACAATTCCTCCTTATTTTACCAAAGTTTGCCTAAGTCTTCATCTAAGTCCAAAATGACTTGGTACACACTAAAACCTCAAGATCATGCCTAAGTCCTTATTACGCTCTAGATCACTTCCTAGTTCATCAAGATTCCTTTTAAACATCATGAACTCCTTATTCATTTCCTACATTTTCTAACTCACCAAACCTTATATAAACACTTAGAACTTCTTACTTCTTACCTAAATTTTGGCATGGATTCTCCTAGAACATTACTAAGCCTAAACACTTTGCTTTCTCCATTAAACACACAAGAACATCTAGAACACTTTCTTACACAACTTCACCAAATTCACACTACATCACAATATAGTGCATAACTTAAATTGCATGGCACTTAGGCCCTTAAATGTATGGCTCTTAGGCCCTTAAAGTGCTTAAACCATAAACACTGAATTTCCACAATATATTGCCTTTAACCTGCAAATACACTCAACAACACATATGCCTTTTACTAAACTCTTGAGAACACTTTACTAAGTCATTCACCATTTGCTCTTTAGGTAGTTTTAATAAGCAATTATAGCTCATTTCTCCTAGGCATTAAACAACATTAAGTTAGTAGATTTACCTCTTTTCCAAAACAAAACACTTCCTTCTTGTTTCCTTACAATACCGTATGGTATTTTGATTCTTTGACAAGTTCTAAACAATATACAAACATTATAATGAGTATTCAAGCTATAAGCTTCATCTCATTGTAAACCCTAATTTTACATTGTTTCAAAAACATTAATGTAGTTGTTTTACCTTGATCTTTGAAGAGATTTGAATATATAACAGAGAGGACTCCACCTAGTCCATGAAGAGTTGAAATGAAGCTAGAACAAAGTCACACAAAGAGCTATATCAATGTGTATTTTCGGTCAAGGTAAGAACATGGAGGAAACATGATTTTTCTTTGAGATTCCTTACCTAGAAGCAAAGGAGATCAACAATATGTCAAAAGACAAGCTCAAGCTCCTTCATGGTGGAACACCTTGGCACCGAAATGGGGCTCTTGAGTTTTGAGAAGATAGGAATGAGGAGCTTGATGAGAGGAAGAGATTGGGGTCTTTGTTTTGATTTGGACAGTGAGCAAGATTTAACAAGAGATCAAAGTGGAGTTCTAATGGTGGTAGTGGTATTACCGAGAGAGAGCAAAGAAGAGAGGTAGAAGATGGTGTTTGCAAACCGTGGGAATGAAAGAAAGAAATGAGAATGAGATAGGATTTGCTTTTAAGAAGATATTTATGCTTATAAAGTAAAAAGTAGTTTATTTACTTATCTTTACTTACTTAATACATTAATAAGAGAGTGGTGAGTCACACACTTATAAAAATCGGCCCCCTTTATTAGTGTGAGGGTGTTTTTAGTCTTTGTTTGTCAATTTAATTACTTAATACAACATATGTTATAAACTAGCTTATAAAAAGTACTATTCACCTAAACAAGGCACTTAGAAGTGAAATTTTTGATTTCCCATTAATATAGCCACCCAAATGTGATACTATATAGTACATATATATTTAAGAGTAATGATGGACATTTACCATTCAAAACTCATTTACAAGACAATTTTTCAAAAACGTGCTTTAAGACTTCTTAAAGCACATTTTGTGTTTTAACTTGTTTTCAAGCTTGGTTTTCTTTGGTAATTGGTTCAATACGTTCATTAGTATATAAATGAGGTCTTGGTAAGCTCATTAGGCCTTACCCAAGTTTATCCCAAGCTTAGAGCACATTTTGCTCTTATTGACTTTAAAGCACATTTGTGTGTTCCTTTTGTTTGAATTTGTTTACTAAGGTTTCTAAGACTCTTTTTAGTCTTATTACACCCTATTTAGGTGTTTAAACAACATAACTAGGTTTGGGGTATTTCAACCGCACTTGACAATGGAGAAATGAAGAGTCCTATTTATAGGAGAATGAAAATTTCCGCCAACCTGGGTCGACATGCCTAGCAGTCGAGGAAACCAGCCAACAAGAAAGAAAGCACTAACTGTGCACAGAAGCACAATGGAGAAGCAACAAACCCGAGACACGTGCCTACGGGACCACAATTGTTAAAGAATACCAATGGTATAGTAACCGACTAAGGAACTAGTGAAGGTTGGATGATTCCAAACCTATAACGCCAAAAGGCTGTAATACCCGATTATCATAGTTTAGACATTGTGGGAGTATTAGTGAAACATACTTCAATAGGCTACGAAGTAGTACCTAAACAAGAATCAGTCTCGGTAACCACGGCAAATGCGTGGGGACGAACATTAAGGAAGAACACAGAGTTAAGTGAATAGAGAGTCACCCTAGTTAACGACTACTATGTCAAAACCAATGTGAGTCGCTTGGAAGATTTATTACCAAGACTATAAGAGCAAGGAAGAGCCAATAAGGCTACAATACAATGTGGATAAAAGTAGTACCAAACCAGTATGTGTTGAACCGACAACTAGCCAGCATGGCGCACTTGCCATGGCAAGTGCTGCTATAACGGAGCTATTCGGGAAAATTTTAATGACTATAAAGTACTTAATAGAGTACCGTATTGGTGAGGAGTGAAGCGTGGAAGGGCTTAGCGGCCTAACCATTGTATTTGAGGATATACCAGTCAGCGAGAAGCTAGACTTGGTGTAACACCCTCTCCATAATCACGATATAATCCCTCACGTAGCAATAAATAAAAATGTCTCGCAGCGGAAAACTAACAATTACAAAACTCACTCGGGTGTCACCGGCCATTACTCGCCCATGCGAGCAACGTAGCCAAACTACATCCAACTTCCAAAATAAACAACTGCTAACCGCAGTGATAACGAGAAACTCCTATACATCATACTAAGTCATAACCATAAACATCGACAAGTGAGCGTCTACCCAATCCTGAAAAATACATAACCTTACCATAAGACCATACACCATCTTCATTACTATACAACGTCTCCAATTACCCTGTTCTGCTCTTCAGCTCCGAAATGATCAACAACCTGAAATGGTGTAGTATCAGCGATAGACGCTGAGTATGCGGGCCTGGACCCTAATGGTCACTTGTCATTTTAACCATCTTTTTATTAGATTGGTTTCATGCTCTTCCATTTTACAGTTATAACAATACTGTAGCATAAATGTATAATGTACATAACCATCCAAATATTCATAGACACTAATCATCCATCCAAACCAAACATCATTTAGATATCACAAACCACAAATATATCGAACGTATCGAACAACAACAATATATTGTACAATGTACAATCGCCGTAGCGTACAGCTTTCATATTTGATTACCTTAGCCTTGTAGCTCCATCCAACCATCAACACCAATATAATACCCACAAGTATAACCAATGAACAACAAAGCGAAACAACGAGAATGATAAACAAGTATTATTAAGTCTCGTCCATGGTATTGTTCGCCACTGTATATGTCTCAATTGTTTTAGTTGTTCAGTTATACCTAGTGACAATGTCTCGTTAAAACGACACGTCTCTAGTTACCCATATATTATGGCGGGTCACCCACGGCAGTAGCCACTCCAACGGTGTAGAGTCTCCGACCAACGAGCCATTCTAGCTCACGGGAAATTTTCTTGATACTTACGGACCCGTACGCGGACATCCTGGTATCGTTTTTGTGATCACAGCGCGCACCAAGAGCCACATCCTCTTGGCTTTCCTTCCATTCCATTAATTAATTAATTATTATACCATCGCATCGCATTACCAAATTTTCTAACACAGCAGACTAAGGTCATTAGTCCAATCCGGAGTCTGTAAACTCGGGATCCAGTGTTAGATACGAGAGCGGCGTATAGAAAGGCCAATGCTCTGTATAAAAGTCTCAGATAATATGTATATTATTATCTTAGTGCTACAACGTTTTACTTACGTTCCTTATATTCATATAAGATAGCACCATAGCCACTAGTTCGTTTTATATATATAGGTTCATATATACGAACCAATACTGTTAACTCAACAACAGTAAATAATAAGCAGCTATAAATATACAGTTCATGCATATTAATTATCACATTCAGACAAACAATCTTATCACTGATCACACAGATGTCTGAACTGAGGAAGCCCTCAGTGACAATCAGAGACACATAACAACATACAAGTTATATCAACCAAATCCGAGCCCAAGGAGCAACCTAGGACAACTCGGCAAACCCTTTTACATACCGTTCACCCTGACTGTATTACGGTGGAGTATGATCAGCAAGATCCTACCTCCGTGTAGTCCGTTAGCTCATCAAGCGTCCTTGTCAGAAGTATACTCTAAACGGTAATAAAACTATAAGTCAGTCTCCATGACTAACTACATCCGGTATTTCCGAATAATAAGTAACCCGGACAGTTCACCCCTGTTTTCTACAGTTTTGTTACGGGTTTCTCTAAAACAGTCGGCTTTGTTACTTAAAACGCGTACGTCAAAACTATTTCAACTGTTATTTAATTCCTTATATTTCTTTTAATCTTATCCACATCCAGTTTAGGTACGTAACCTATAGTCATGAATGCATGCATTCTAAAATTCATAACTTATAGTTCGTACTATCTTTATTATTTTTTTTAATAACCACCACCATTAAATCATGGTTTTTTCAACCAAAATATATATATATCCACCTTATATACATTATTCTTGTGTATGTATATATTACCACGTAGGTAATTCCCATGAGTTTAATAAACTCTTGTATTTTATGTTACATTTTATCATCTTTTATTGGATGATTATTCCCATTAGTTGTATTATATTATACAACTTATATTAAGATTATTATCCTAATATCATGTAACATCTTATGTTGTATAATTACAACTCCTAAGGTTTATTCCATAAACACCTTAGTTTATAAATCTCATTTATTTATAGTTTGTCACATTATTTTATGTGAGTACCCTTCCTTATATCAATTCCATCTAAACCATATCATTGTCATAACGTTTATAACATTATAGACCTAGTCTAAAATTCATCTTTCAACTCCTATTAACTCAGTATAACCCTTAACTTAATTTAAATTCCGTTTTGACCACATAACATTATGTAATGTTATACCATATACTAATATCATACTATGTGATATTTTTATTCCCTTAACTTATAACCTATAGTCTTTATACAAAACTATTTATTATTGCCTCTTAGGCACCATAAGAAAATCTTATTCTTTTCTATAAACCATAGTTTCCTTTATTTACAAAATCACCCCTTTCTTTTTACCATGTTATATATACCATTTAATATAAATTTCTAACTTATAAAAGAGTATAACCTATGGTTATTTTTTTTGTAAATTCCGAACAGCCCTTTGCTATTCTATAATTGCCATTTGGCCCTATTTATAACATATAGTTCTTCATATCATTAAAACCATATTTATACACATATCTTAATAAATTCTCTTAATAATTCCAAAAATCACCAAATTCCACCAAAGGGTTATAAATATCCTTTTACCCATATACTCTTGGTATTTACCATTCCACCATCTATATTTCTCCAGTGTCATAATGACATAATAACCATATATTATACATATATAGTCATTTTAATTCCAAAATCCACCAAATAAATTCCTAAAAATTCCTAATAGCCCATGGGTGTTTAAAATACCATTGTACACCCTTTATTTTTGGTAATAACATATTTACCACATATGTTTATAAAAATTACCATTAAATACATAGCTTATTATAAAACCTTTAAATAAGTTATCTAACTTATTTATTTTAGTCAAACCTAGCATATGGTCAATGTTGACCACCTTAACATTTCCTTGACCACCAATTCTTTATAATTACGGTTTAGTACCCAAACTTCTAAAATTCACCATTTAACCCCAAAACTTTATAAAATCTTATGAACTTTATTTTAACTCCTTTTTACCCTCTAATTTTCGGCCTTATTTTTCTAAAGCCCTTAAATTTAATTTAATTACACCTAATACCCATTATTTTCGGTAATGCATTATACTACTTAAACGAATAAAAGCTTGTAAATGCATAATAAAATGGCCTAAAATACATGGCCTTATTACAAACATTGTCTTGCAAATAATTACACATAAAATGTCCCAATATCATTAGATTTTCGGCCTCACCATATATTCTTCATTTATTTACCAAACTTCCACATAATTCTTAAATTTGACAATTAGCTTGTTTAATTAGTTATAAAATTTATTAAACCATTCCTAAACATTTTAAGGTCAAATAAGACCTTATTATTCTTCTTCACTCACGGCAATAGCATTAGAATTAGCTTAGAACATTTTTAACTTAGCAAAGTTAATGTTTAAGTGATTTATACCTTGATTTAGCTTAGGTAATCCTTGTTTGGTTCGGCCATCTTAAGTAGAATTCTCCACAGCTTGTTTTACATGTTTTCAAACAGAAAACAAGGCCTAGTTAGTCTCCAAGCAAGATCTAACCATAGGAAGTAATTTAATGTAAGATTTAAGGCAAAAATTACCTTAAGAGTGCAAGGAGAGTTCAAGATGGTTTCGGCCTGAATCAACACACCACAAGGTGTTAGATCCACCATAGTGACATAGGAAATAGCTAGATCTCAACAAACTCTTGTTATTAGGATTTACCTTGGAAAAATGCCTTAAAAGAGGTATTTCCTTTAGATCTCGGCCACCCTTGCTCCAATGGCTTACCAACAGATTCCACATGAAAAGGAGAAGAAGAGGAGGCTATGAGAAAAGTTTCACAGCCGAACTTGAAGGGAATCAAAAGTTATGAGCTTAAAGCACATTTTTACCTTAAATGGTCAAGACTTGAACTTTCCTCCTTAGATCTGGTTATGTACGAAACCACCACTTCCTATAACCTCCAAATCACTCTACATAGATGTATAGAAAAGGTTGGAGTGTAGATCAATCGAAAAGGAAGGAAAGATGAAGAAAGGGCATTTTTATCCTTAAGAGCTTACCTAGAGCTTGAAACCTCATCAATGGTGCTTGGAACCTCTTACCTACGGTGGAGGGAGCCAAAGAGAGCTCAATGGGTGAGCCATCTCGGCTGAAGAGGAAGGAATGAAGGGGAAAGAACCTAATATTGCCTTTAAGCACCTTTTTGCATTTTTTTATGATTCCTTCTTTGATGACTCATCAAGGCTGGTTGTAATTGATAATTCGTAGGAGACAACATCAAGGGGCAGCTGGACATGATAGGAAAGGTGGGTGAATTATTGTACATAATTGATTCCAATTTGATTGATTAAAGGAGTAATAATGTTACTTTTAGCCATTTATTGTAAGGTGACTAAGCACTTTTGTCTTGTACCAGCTGGAGCCACGAAATTCAAAGAGGAAGAGGAGCAAATGGAGGCTACAAATCAGCTGGCTCACATGGGAAAGGTAAGTGGAGCCCACCTTTTTGTTTTATAAGGTAAAGTATGTCTTTTTTGTTATTTTATGCTAAAGTAAAGGACTATATTTAATTGTCACATGGGACTTGTCTCTTGGTCTGTTAAGAGACTTATTTATCTGATTTTATGTAGTCCATTTCGTGGTCAATGGTCAACATTGGTCAACTTAGTCAATTTGACCCAAATGGGCCCCACTTTAGGGTTTATAATTAATTTAATATTAAATTTGTAAAATTCGTAAATTTCTGGAATTAAATTCCTAATATCATATAATATGATATTTTATTATATTTAAAGGTATTTATAACCTTTTAGCCCATTTAAAACCAATTTAAAAGGCGATTACACAAAAACGTGCTTTAAGGAGTTTTAGTGCACATTTTGTGTCGCAAGGTGTTTCTGGGCTCTGTTTTCTTTGACAACGGTTTTGTTGTGTTCCTTAATGATGTTTGATCATGGTATTCAATTTTATATCATTTAGAGGTCATTTGATTTTTAGGTTTTCCTATAGCACCTTTTGCCCTTTTTGACCTTGAAGCATGTAAATGCTTTTTCTTTGTGTTGGAGTGTTGTCCAACGGTTATAATATGTTAATATGGTCAATATACTTAGGACAAATTTTTAGGTCCTAAGAAGTTCATTTGGGTATTTTTACCCTTAACAGTCAAAGGTGCAACATCTTGTTTTGTGTTGACCACTGTTGTTCTCAGTTGACTTTTAAGGCATGTTTAGGCCTTAATAATGTGATTAAATATTTAATCCATGTTTTATTAATTTGGGGTATTTCATCTTAAACTGCTGAATCTGAATACATAGCTGCAGCAAGCTGCTGTGCTAAACTCTTATGGCTTAAACAACAAATTGGTGATTATAGCGTCAAAACAGGTACGTTACCAATTATGTGTGAAATACAAGTGCCATCTCTATTTCCAAAATCAGTGCATCATTCTCGTACCAAGCATATGACATTAGACATCATTTTCTTAGAGATTTGTTGTGAAAAGGAATTAGTTAGTTTAGAATACATTTCTACTGAAGACCAACTAGCTGACATTTTACTAAGCCATTAAGTAGAGAAAGATTCAACAAGATTGTTCATGATCTCGGAATGATATTCATTAATCATGATTAGGCTATCTTTTGATACCCATGATCGGTCACTGACACGTGAGCAACACCTTTAAACTAGTCGTCTAAAGTCAACAAACAGCTAAATGCATGAAAAACGTGTCAACGACTACTTGAAACAGATATGTCAGCATTTCCACAACAGTAAGGATAAATTAGAGAGAGTGCACGATAGAAACGAGAAAAACTCAACGATCGATGACAAACCGTCACGATCACTGCCCGTTACGAATAGTACCATTGGGACATGTCAGCGAGCAAACGAGGAGCGGTCGCCGACCGTTACTCGATATCTATAAATGGGTGATGAGAGTCTCGCTCTCATCACATTATTTGCCCTCACTTTCTAAACTCTCCAAGCTCTCAAGCAACTTCTCTTCTTCCTTACAAACACTCTAGAGAGCTCTTGCGCGAAAGTTCCCTTGCCTCACCGCCACTTTAAGAATTCTCTAGCAAAAATTCGTAAACTCTAGAAAATCCTTTGATCAACGTGGCACCGAAATCTGCTCTCCTCTCAAGAAGAAGGCTGTCCTCAAGGAAGCTTCATCGGAACAAGTGGCCGCCATGCGACTGACAGAAGTCATCAGAGAATCGCCGCCTCCTCGCCTGTCCAGGAAATGGAAGATCAACTTATACGAAGGGTGATAGACGAGGTGAACTGCAACAAGAAGAGGTACGCTATATAATCCTCAATTTTCCTAAGCTTAACCACCTAATCCAAACTGAGATTCTCAAACCCAAATACTCCCAACTTCTACTCATACCGAAAATCCAACTTGTCTTCTCCTGCTCCCTCACTGAAAGTTTCCGCCAACACTCCAAAGCCAAAATCTCAAAGTCCCACGGAACCAAGACATTTCCACTACTACAACGAGTCGTGTAACTCGTGCAACTTGTGCCTCTAAGCGCACCAAGACCCAAGAAGAAACTCCACAAAAAGCCCACTCCCACCAGAAGGAGCAACGCGCAATTTGCACTTTAGCGATGACGAGGAAACCACTCCCTCAGCAGTCGCCGAGGCTGTTGTTCGACAGATAAAGGAGGAGGAAGTGCAAGTGACAAGAAGTCACAGAAGAGGTTACAACAGAGGTAGGGGTCACGAAGAAGGTGTGACTGCCCAAGATTTTGAGGAGGAAGTGGAACCAGTCGCTCAGACTACAGTTCCAGTAGACGACCGGTCGCCGACACCTCAATGTTCCAGTCATGAGGATGATAGCGACACAGAATCCTCACCAGTCATATACACTCTCAAGGAGCGTGAGCAACTAAGAAGACAAAAGGCAATAAAATAATGGCTCCATCACCTCACGCTCTAGGGCTGGAGGAGCCCCTTCAAGCCTAAAATTAGTTTCGAAGCCTCACCTCCATAATCCTTGAAGCGTCTCAAGAAGCTCAAGGAGATAGAGCCAGCCTTGACAAGGATGAAACGTAAACGATAGGTCCTGTCCCGTCTTACCAAAGACGCTGGACCTAGAGTGGATGGACAAGATGGGTCTAGGAGATATCCAGGAGCTGTTGGGAGTACCAAGGACGGGTGGACTTCTTCTAAGAATCCATCACCGTCCACACAAGCTACTCAAAGAGCACAATCCACCATCTCGGATCACTCCAAAGCAATGATGATGATGATAATATTATTTTAGGGTTCAAGACATAGACATCAACATCTCCAAGTCTTGGATCTCCAAGACTTTCATCCTAGAGCCTCAAGGACTGATCGTTCCAAAAGAAACAACTTAGAATGAGCTAGGACACCTAGGAGGAAAAATGGTCAATCTACTCAATAAAGAAGCAACTATGAAGAACTTGCATACAGCAGAGATGTTCATTCCAGATAGGGTTCTCTTTAGTATACTCACCCACAACATCACCCCAAGGAATCAACTGACTCACATCGTCAGCGTAAAAGACATGAGGTTACTCTATGCCGTCAAGACCAAGGAGAAAATCGACCTCCCTGCTATGATTCTTCTCGCCATTGAGGAGAGCTGCTATGTAAATTAGGGTCTTGTACATGGAGGAGTCGTGACCAAGGCGCCACAAGAAAACGGAGTGGACACCGACAGGTTCCACGAGTGTACGCACACCGCTCAGGACATCATCTATTCAGAGATGTTGTCCAAGATGGGGATCAAGAAGGAAGATAAGCTAGTGGTCGCTCAGAAGCCCACATAGAGTGAGGACTCAAGGTTAGAGCCTCGACCAATCGCAAGAGCATCGACACTCAAGAGGAAAAGAAGTCTCTCACCGGTCCACGAGAGGTCGGGGACCAGGCTGGATTCTTCAGCTAGGTACGTTCTAAAGAGTGTGAGAGTTACTCTCACTGCTATGCAGGCCGTCTCCAGAGAACCAAGTGTTTATCATATGGTTCAAGGAGCTATAGACTTCATAGACTCCCACCTCTAAGCTTGAGTGTTCTTTGTCTCTTAGAGACATGAGTGAAACCGTGAGCAATAATTAGTTTCTAGTTAGATTTTTCTATTTTCCTTTAATGTTTTTGCTGCCATTGACTATCTGTTTCTAAGCCAATCTTTTGATATGAATGAAA
The DNA here is from genome assembly GCA_023374045.1 of Limonium bicolor. NCBI lineage: Eukaryota > Viridiplantae > Streptophyta > Magnoliopsida > Caryophyllales > Plumbaginaceae > Limonium > Limonium bicolor. The sequence goes on along the minus strand of CM041777.1, from coordinate 187,364,826 downwards.
ATGCAACTGTTTCTTAGTCGACTTGAATGGTTAAACTTTGGTTACAAAATAATTTATTGTATTGGCTTCTTCTTCCTTGCTAAAAATTACAAAATGATCAGAGATGTTTAGTCTCATCCATTCCACTAATCCAATCTCCAAACTTGACACCTAAAAAGCCTACAAACATAGCCCACAAGACGTAGCACCTCATTTATTACCACTCACCAATCAATCGTTGAGCATATCCACAAATGTCAATAAAAACTTGCTCAGTTCCTTTGTCACTCACAATCATTGCTTCACATCTCACAAAATGGCACAAACTCCACAAAGCTCATCCAACTTAAATGAACAAACGGTACAATCCACCATTCGCAAGTTCATGTTTACCCAACACCCTAGGAGATACGTCACCCAAAGCTATGTCCAACCACTCTCTGACTCACTTATAGCTTGGTCTGTCACCTCAAGTGTAACTCGATAACATACTCGTTCTTCACACTACATGGAGTTCACAATAGATTCTGATGAGTTAGACCTTTCCACCACAGCTGAATCACCCTTGTTCAAAGCTTTCTTTTCGGAGGATGAACCTTATGGCCTAGATGTTATCGAATGGGATCACCAAACTCGTCACTCTATCTAGATTATCTCGATCATACTTTTAATACCCCAGATCTAAAATTCATGATTAAATTACTCTAATAGGATTTTTAAAGGCCTAATGGTGCCTAAAGAGTATTGGTAAGGGAAATAAAACCAAAAGAAAAGAGAAAATGCGTAAAACGCAAAAAACGCTAAAACACGCATTAAATAAGTATAAGAGATATATGATCTCGTTAGGGTCCGAGATGGATTCCTATGGCTTAGTTAGGCCTAATTAGTATACGGGAATGATTCCCAAAGAAAACGGATCCAAATAATGGATTAAAACGCTAACGGAGTTTTAAAGCACGTTTTTCGAGAAAACCAGAAAAATGTGACTTTAAGTGGTCAAACGGACCCGTAAAAATTATGGTTGACTATATAACTATAATTAAGCATTAATGGGAGTTTAATAACCATTAAAAATAAAGAAACGAGAAAAATCCGAAAAACGGACCCGGTTAGTGAATAGTGTAAAAACCAGGAAGTTGTGGGGTGTAAATGTAATAAGTAAAAATTAAACCCCCTTGTAATTTATTTATGTGGCCGGTTACTTAAGCTATAATGGGGGCACGTTTTATTTTTCCTAGCAGCTCCCCCCTTGTTCCTAATACACTAAGTGACAAGAGAAATAAAGTAAACAAGTGCAAATAGAGAAAAGTGATATTACACTCTCTCAATTCTATTTCACCTAGCCAGTCACGATTTCCCTCCCTCTGAGACTAAACTTATTCTTCCTCTGTATTACAATGGCGATTCCAACAGAGAGCAAACAGCCCATCTCCATTCTCTCTTTTCTTGCTCGATACAACACCAAATCACACAAAATTTGTACCGCTAGACTCCTCTTCCACCCTTCGAAAGCTTGAAACCTTCATCTTCATCTCCATGGAAGTAGGCCATTTTGGAGCTTAAAGGAGTGTTTTTGGATCTCCTTCATCTTCTAGATACTCTAAGGTAAAAAGAAAGTCAAAAGCTCTCCTTTCCTAGCTTTTCTTGTAAAAAAATCAAGAATGCCCACGTTGAATTTTTCCCCATGTCCAGCCGGTTTCTTCTTGCCTTTGAGGAGTGCTGGAGCTTCATCATTTTGATTGCCTAACTCTCCATTTGGACTCTTGAAGGTAATCTATAAGCTAAACCATAAAAACTAGCTTTTGAAATATCAATTTGTGAGGAACGTGAGTATTAAACTAGCTTGTTATGTGTGGTTTGGGGCTATGATTGTAGATATCAATCTATACCTCTGTTTGGTGAGAAAACAAGAAGAGAAAGAGTGAACAAGAGCAGAGGAAGAAGGGAAGAGAAAACCGAAAATTTACGAGGTAATGAACTCACCTTGAGTTAGCTTAAATTCTTGCAAAACAGATTTTTGTAAGTGGGTGGATGATCTGGTATTAGTGTAGTTGAGATACTACAATTTGATGATGAATGAAGCTGTTTTAATGTTGCTTAAGTGTGGGAAATAAGCTTGAGTCTAAGCTAGTTTATTTGTGTGAACAATGGGAATTTGATGTGTTGTTGATGCCTAAACAAAACAGGGGTGAAGAAGTGGTTATGAGCTGATTAATTGTGGTGAGAATGCATAGAGAGTAGCCAAGTGCTGTCAAAATTGGTTTAGGAGAGTGTGGACTTGAGTGTTTCATTTAATGGAAGAAAACTAGTTATGAAAATATAAGTGAATTTGAGTGAAACAAACAAGAGTTAGTGAGAGGACTTGGTGGTTGGATTAAGGTGGTTTAGAAGGGTAATTAAGTGCTAAAACATGTAGATTATAAGTGGGAAAGATTGGAAAATCAATGGTGAAAGAATGAGGTTGTAACAGATTTGGAAAATCCCAAATCTGTCAAAACAGCAGCAGGGTCCGGGACTAGGTCTAGGACCATGTTCCGGACCACCCCCTAAAATACCCCCGAGAGTTTTCCAGTTTGATAGGTCCGGGACTTAAGTCCCTGCCCATGTCCCGGACCACCCCTTAAATAATAACCGAGGATAAAAGTCTACACCTGGTCCGGGACTAGAGATATGGACAAGGTCCCGGACCATATTGAAATTCATGCCGAGAGTTCGAGTGCAGGTTTGGTTCGGGACTTAAGAGATGTATAAGGTCCCGGACCACTTCAAAAATATGGCCGAGAGTTAAGACCAGCATTGGTCCGGGACTTAAGGTAGGGACCAAGTCCCGGACCACCCCCAGAATCCTACAGAAAGTGTTTTAAAGGTTTATAATGATGGGGGTTTGAATGTTAATGATGTTAGAAGATGTTAAGGCCTTGTTTGGTGACATGTAAAGGCCCTAGGAAGTGTAAGAGAGTGTTAGAAGTGATTGAGAAGTGAGAACTCAAATTAACAAGAGTAAAACCGAGTTAACGGGATAACGGGGTAAGTACGGGAGTAGTATTTTATTACGTACCGTATGAGCTTAGTATTAATAATAATGTTTGGAACATTAACAGAGGATCGTGTGTGAACCGAACATGGTGAGATGACACGGTAAAAGTAAAAACCCCGGTGAAAGGTATGATTTTCTCATACTCCGCGTGCTAACCGAGTTACGTTGATTTGTGTGTTTGTGTGCCGGCCTAATCAAGATTAAAGCATGAAAATAATCCATTGTGTGATTATGTATGTCTTGTTGTATGTTGAATGAGCTAACATACTTGTATGCCGGTGTGGTCTGACATAGAGTAAAGACCGACTCATAGTGAGTAACGTTTGGCTAGAGACCATAGATTGGGTCGATGCTTATGATAACAAAAACGTGCAAACACACAAACTATCCATTAAAGTATAACGATAACACAAACATTTGAACTCCCTAGAATGTGAGGAGAAGTACGGGTTGAGTAAATACCCGATAACGGTTAGAAAACCATATTGAAACAATCCACGAAACAAATGAGAGTGGAAAGATAAGTGAACCTCCTTCAAGAGGATTAAAGGTAGTTCGAAGATGGGAACTAGTAAAGAAGGTAAAAGAGACCTAAGGGATTAGTAGCTCCCTTGAGACATGGTCGACCTCCTATATGAGGATTTTACCCGGTATAAGAAAATAACTACAAATATGAGTAAATGAAACGTATGGGTAACTCTTAAAACCTAAGATTAACCGAACTTGTGTATTGTTCCCAAAGTCATTAGAAACATCGAGAGTGATGCTTCTGGACTAAAACACATAATATTATTATAACTCCGAGAGAGGAGTGTATGGGAATGAGAGTAGTCCGAGAGTAGTCAGACCTATGCCAAAGAGTTAGGAACTAAGAGAGAGTTCCGTGAGCTAGTTGAACCTTCCCACCATGCTAGACCAGAGTAGGGTTGAAACCGGGGAAGTAAGACTATGCTCGAGAACCATGAGTTTTGGCCTGAGAATGTATTAAGAGTAACAAGCGTGACGTAGGAGACCTGTAGTGTCTCGAGAATCTACAATAGCTTGAGTATAAATAACCCAAGAGTGTGGGTGAGATAACGAGTATGAATAACCCAAGAGTGTGGGTGAGATAATGTGTATAAGTAACCCGAGAGAATGGGTGAGTATAAAATGAGTAGCCCAAGAGAATGGGTGTGTATATGAATAAGTAACCCGAGAGAGCGGGTGAGATATTGAATGAGTAAACAAGGCATAGTAAGGTATAACCCTCAAGGCCTAAGAGTAAACTGATACAACTAACAACCTTGTTATGTTAGTTAGGAATTGTGTTCTGTGATTGGATGTAAATTCCTTGAGTAATACGCATATATATTGTATTGCTACGATGCATGTTGTTTGACTAAAATGAACTCCATGTATATCCGACCAAAGTAGTCGGCGTACCCCGGTTAGCGCTCGCGGTATGCGAATTTCATATGCAGCGTTAAGCTGAGCCCCTAGGGGCAACGTTTTTATTTTTCAGGTACACCGAAGATGTTACCGTTCGAGAGTAGGACGGGGTCGGTGGTTGCATGGGTAGTTAGATTTAATTACTTATGTATTGAAAGAGGTGTAAGGCCGAATATGTTGTCGGCATCCATATATTGTAGACTCGGTGTAGTAAAGAAATGATTTGAGTAAAGTATTCGTATTGTGTATTCGGTTGTTCCAGTTCATCAGACCTTTACGGTATGTAAGTTAAGCCTGGCTAGCCATATGGGTGGCTAACGGCGTTGTTTCACCCCTCGTTGTAATTAGAGTTCCGCTGCGTGAGTAAGAGTAATTAGTAACGGTTTAAGAGGTATTGACGAGATTAACGGTTGGGGTGCTACAAAAATGGTATCAGAGCGAAGTATCGCTCTGATGACTGGAAATACCGTGCTTAGGAAATACCGAGTAGGAATTAGAGACTTAGGGCTAAGGGTTGAGTGGTAACGTGAGAGATGCGCTAGTTAGGAACTTCCAGTATGATCTGGATACCTACAATACCAGACCCGCCCTCCACAACCCCCGTATTAAAAGCTCGGGAAGAACGCCAGAGAGACGGGGAAACCCAATCTGGCAGTTATTAAATATTTCAATCCGAACCAGAACCTGTCATGCGGTAGATCCCGAGAACCGGAAATCCCGGAGACGGATCCCGTTGGAACGACAATAACCGCACTCAATGGCGGGAGATCGGGACATCCTATTCAAAGGAGACCGGAATCTGTGGCAGCTTGGGGCGACATGCTTGCAGTCACGAGAACCCGGCTGGCTGAGCAGCAGCAAGAAGGAAAGCACCAACCGTGCAACAAGGCGGATTAATGAGAAGCAACGAAACCGGGACACTAGTCCACGAACCGCCATAGTTATGTAATACCACCAATGGTATACCAACCAACTAAGAATCTAGTCGAGGGTAGATACACCCACCCTGCCACACCCGAAGAGGTTGCAATACCTAGCGGGCGTAGCTTAGGCAGCTACAAGCATAACTATGGGACCTACCTGAATAGGACTACTGAAGTAGTACCTAAATAACTTAAACCTCGGTAATCACAGTAAAGACGTTGGAACGAGCAACGAGGTAGAACAAAGAACTAAGTAATTAAGGAACTCCGACAGTGGAGAAGCACCTAAATGACTGGCAGTCATGTCAAGATGTAAGAGAAGCAGCTCTAAGGAGTAGTTATCCAACTAAAGGATTAAGGAAGAGCCGACAAGGCTACCAGATACAGTGTGAACAATACTGTGACCGGTATGAGTTAACCCAAAAACCGCCTGTACCGCGCACTTGCCACGGCAAGTGCAGTATTAATACGACTATTAAGAGGCGCTTTGACAAGCGACCAGTACTTAGCAATTACCAAAAAGGCGAGAGAAGCCAATATGGCAAAATAACCCTAAGAATTGTGAAACGAAACCTTGAAAAGGCCTAACGGCCTGATCATTGTATTAAGAACATACCAGTCAGTGAGAAGCTGGACTCGGTAAGGAGCAGCCGGCATTGAAATGCCATGAAGAATTTACCTTCAAAACCAAATTTTCTTTCAAAACTCAAATTTTCCAAAAACCCCCAAATTTTAAAACCAAACTAGAGAACTACGGTAAGTTATCATAGGATGATATAAGAGGAGTTGGTAACAGAATACTTCACCTAGGCGTGTGACCGACACTACAAGTGTACACAAACGAGACATGGAACGACCGCACTCCAAAGGAGCTTGCGGGCCTGACAGACCAATTATGAGTTAGTCGGGTAAGTGGCAACGTATCAATAAGATACTCCATGTATGTATACAAGTAGAGTACGGAACACGGGAAGTAGCCCACTCCATACTACGGACGAAAGATCCAATCCAAACCAAGATATTTGGACACCTCGAATGATCGAAGAACATAAAGGAGTTTACGAAGCTAAAGGAGTCTAGAAACCAGTAAGGTGACGGACCTAAGGATATAGTGTGGATAAGTGCGAGAAGCACAGAGTATTAAGTATAGACATTGGATATGTCTTAGGAATCAAGGAGGAAATACCTAATAACTGAAATGAATACCCAGCATAAACAATAAGATGAATGCCTTAAATGATCATATCAATCTTTGATAAACGGGATAGGATTCCCACAACATACCTCACAGAGGAGAATAACGACCTGACCAAGAAGTTAAAGGAAAAAGAATCAATGGTCTACCCAAGAGTGGGAGACATTACAACCCTAAACGGGATAGTTCGAGTTATACATAGCCGCAAGGCGAAGTCGCAACTAGACATACCCACGAGTTCGAGCCAGAAGTATTGGCGCAACTCGGTAACACCCAGAAGCAATCCGTTAAGGGTGCCGGAGGCAACAGTAGTTGAACGAAACATCATGTTGAGAACACAAGTGTTTAAGCGAACACTCGGGTAGAACCCGAAGGGATCTCACATGAAACGGGATACTCTAAGTTGCCAAAGGGCATGAAATAATACCAAGATACTTAAAGGGCCTTCCAGGTACGGAAGTGTGACGAGACAGCTATGTCAAAGAGCCCAGCAATACCTCCAAGTCATTTAATGGTGTACGGAGGAGCAGACATTGTATAAACAGCCGCATAGAGCATGGCTCGTGGCAATGAGGCGTGTAACCAGAAAACCAACTACAATGTGTAGATCCAAACATTGCAAACCTATGCACAAAGGCATAAGAGTAATAGTGGAGAATGAACCACTACCTTACAGCGGGAATACCCCTCGTTACTGTGGGGCCTATGGAGCGGCAATTGCGTGAATCCTCCAGAGAAAGGCTACCACCTAAGTATGTTATGTGAAACCGCTAGAGCGGCGTAGTGATACTTGAGCATGTGTATATTGCCAAGGAGTATATGAACACAAATAGTATGTGGAAAGGCTTTGATAGCGGTGGAAAGAAACCGAGAGAGTAATCGGTTAAGTAGTAAACACAGTACGTGAGCAATGTGAATTGCAGAGCAAACAATGCGCAAGGAGCGCAGTGAGATTCAAAAGAGTAGCGTATTTGTTGAGCCAAGTGAATGGCAAGCCATAGTGTAAATGGCGATAACACCTGGGCGGAAGCTAAAGTAGTAGCGGATGCCATGAAAATGAGTAGGAACATGGTACGCAGCAAGCGGCTGTTGTAAGAGTATAGCCAGATAATGATATGAAGCTGATGAGAAAATGAGGTAAAGGAGACATGTTCATTCCTATCTCATGAGAGAATTACTGCCAAGAGTTTACGCTTCTGCACTCTGTATGACTGAGTGTTTTGGTATTGCACTTGTGCGGTAATGATCGAGTGGGAGAGCCAGGAATTGAGAATTGTCAATGAAGCCTGTTGAGTGAGAATTTAGAGAGATAACCGTGCGGACGTTGGCCAAAGATGCACGAAGAATGTGGGCTGTAACCCACAGGTCCCAGGACCGATGAATGGTAAATGCAGAGTAGTATGAATGAGGAATTCTTGTACAGAAACAAATAAACAAACATGATTCAGAAGTCATTATTAAATGAAGAAGCACTACATGCTTAGTAGTAGCTTGACCTCAACCAACAACAAGTTGGGAAATAGATTTCCAGAGAATTGGAGAGAAAATCTATAACTCATCGAATTCGCACATGGTAAGAGATACCAAGCGACGATTGAGAAACCTTTATTCCCAAGACAAAAAGGGATGAAAGGTAGTAGATAATATATTGAGAATACCAATGGGCGAATTAATCTCTAGTTATCAGGTCACACAGCAAAAGCTTATGGACCGTAATTCAAAGTTAAGTATACATGGCAAACATGAGTAGATGGCTCATCATAAACGCTCTGAAGCCTTAGAGGCAAGAACCGAAACCGGTTATGAGTTAATTAACCGCATTGAAGTTAAAACACTTCATGATACCGAATTAGTGAACCAATGTTCAGTGATAACATATGGTCGATTACGTGGGCGTAACCCCTTTTAAGGGGGGTAGGGCGAGAAACCGCTTAGAGTATGTTTTACGTATAGGTGCGTAAACTACTATGTGCATAGCACAAAAGGAATTATTTTAATGATTGGAACTCATGTTACATAAACATGGGCACCTATTCATTGTGTAATTTTAGTTATTTCGCATGAGAGATGCAAGTAACGAGTATGTAATATTATGAAAGGAGGAGTAGAGAAACTCCTGGAGAATAAGAATCCCTATAGTATATGTCTATTGAGATTAGATATGAGATATGATGAGTATGACTCGGTATGAAACCGAGGTGTAACCTAGAAGGGAGTGAGTTCCCTAGGTGATTGTATTTGAGAATGATTGATGGAGTGAGTTCCATCCTTTGGAGTTGCATGTTGTGTGTTTTATTTGAGTAATAATTTGACTAATGACGCCATGAGTACTGAGTACCTAGGTAAAGGAAGTGAAATAAATCGGGAATTATGGATGACTTTATTTCCATAACTAAGAGATAAATTAAAATGGATTGTTTTATGAACATGACTAGAAAGAGTAAAAGATAGAAAACGGAAATGTTTGACTATCTGTTTGTTTGATATTGACGTGGGAGGTGGAACTTGATCTGCTAGCGATCAAGGGAAACCGAACACAAATTGGGGTGGATGGATAGTTCAACACTGATGCTGATCACATCAGAGTTGGATGATTCTTGAAGCTCCCTATAAGTGGTCACAAGTAATCACGCTAAGAAAAGATACAGCTACCATAAAATTGATTTGGAGTTGTGTGATGTTTTAAAAAGAATTTCCAAAAAGAATTTGAAAAAGGATTTTCTTCAAGTATGAAGATGGAAATGAGTACTGGTTTTGAAACCGCTATCACCCGCCGATGGTTGTGGCCTTAAGTCTTTATGACCGGTAGAACGGTGGGCGTGTATTAGTTTTGAAACCATTTCACCGTACGTGCGGCGGTCCTAAGTGACCGGTTGGGGCGGTGACAGTGTGTGATTTTTCCAAAGGCAGCGGGACGGGGAGAGTACCCTGAGACATTCCTGTGTTGAGTGGGTCAACCAGAGTGCCTGAGGATATGTATATGTGTAATGTTTTGATCAGAACCGAAGGGACCGTGGGCCAGGGAGAGTAAGTGCCCATTTGTCATGAAACGGCCATGAACCAGAAAGAGTAAGTGTTCAACGTGACCGGTACCTGAGGGATCAGTAGTATATTACTCAATATGGATTTGAGGACTGTAGTGCCTTCTTGTCTTCGGACCGATTCCATGGAGAGAGTACAAAGAGCATTTTTGATTGCTATACATGCTGTGATATGTGTGTGGTATGTGTAGTGTGAAATAAGACTGACTTGTGGAGTCTGTAAGGTTATACATGTATTATAACCTTAGCATAGCGTGCCCATGAGAGGAACGATATAAGATTCACCAACTTTGAGGACAAAGTTCCTAAGGGGGGTAGATTTTAATACCCCAGATCTAAAAATCGTGATTAAATTACTCTAATAGGATTGTTAAAGGCCTAATGGTGCCTAAAGGGTATTGGTAAGGGAAATAAAACCAAAAGAAAAGAGAAAATGCGTAAAACGTGAAAAACGCTAAAACACGCATTAAATAAGTATAAGAGATATATGATCTCGTTAGGGTCCGAGATGGATCTCTAAGGCTTAGTTAGGCCTAATTAGTATACGAGAATGATTCCCGAAGAAAACGGATCCAAATAATGGATTAAAACGCTAACGGAGTTTTAAAGCACGTTTTTCGAAAAAACCCGAAAAACATGACTTTAAGTGGTCAAACGGACCCGTAAAAATTATGGTTGACTATATAACTATAATTAAGCATTAATGGGAGTTTAATAACCATTAAAAATAAAGAAACGAGAAAAATCCGAAAAACGGACCCGATTAGTGAATAGTGTAAAAACCGGGAAGTTGTGGGGTGTAAATGTAATAAGTAAAAATTAAACCCCCTTGTAATTTATTTATGTGGCCGGTTACTTAAGCTATAATGGGGGCACGTTTTATTTTTCCTAGCAGCTCCCCCCTTGTTCCTAATACACTAAGTGACAAGAGAAATAAAGTAAACAAGTGTAAATAGTGAAAAGTGATATTACACTCTCTCACTTCTATTTCACCTAGCCAGTCACGATTTCCCTCCCTCTGAGACTAAACTTCTTCTTCCTCTGTATTACAATGGCGATTCCAACAGAGAGCAAACAGCCCATCTCCATTCTCTCTTTTCTTGCTCGATACATGTAACACCCCTACTATTAATACAATACTTACCGTCCAATCTCCTTGCATACCAGATACACGCAGCGGATATATTCTTACATACATTGGGTGATACAATGCCGTTAGTCACCCACGTGACTAACAAGGCCACTACTCCTACTTACAGCATCGGTCTGATGGACCGGAATATCCGAGTACTACACACTTATCATACCTACTCCAATTACCGAATCAAATACTACAACATCCCATCCATTACAATACTTCGAGTTCAATACCATACAATCTACATACCGAGTTACTAAGGTCCTTATACAAGTGTAATACCTCTTCCAAATTCATACATACTCTCTAAGAGTCTACTCACTACCCATTTCTCACAACTACTTACTTCTAATTACAAGGGTGTGCCGCCGGTCTCTCACCTTGGCCACATCCGCTTCGGGTACCTGCACACTAAAAAATGTCCCCCGAAGGGGTCAGCTTTCGCCGAGCATGATAACCGCATACCCGCGTACTAGTGAGGGTACGCCGACCACTTGGTCGTATACATGCGGTTCATTTATTCACACAACATGCATACATGCTTTCATACTCGATACTACATTACTTTCACAAGGCATACATACATACATTTCATCACATACAAGGAATACATATACCATCAAATACTTACTTACCATTGTTCTCAAGTACACATACGCAGTACATACACAACATACAATTCGTGTTAGCTTCATTGGTCCACCCGGGTTAATCGGGTGGAGATTACTCTTTTACTCGTTACTTCATACACATACATACTCGTACTCATACTCAGGATCCATACTTACTTACTCTTACTCTTACTCAAGTTAAGTCGTCGGGACCTCCGGCCCTGGGGACTACACCGTCCCACCTCCGGGATTTACTTGGTTCACTAATCCAGGATGCTACCCACTTAAGGGATTGGGCCGTGGACCAGCTTACGAACCAGGAATCGGATCCAACCCTTGTGTCACCTCATCCTCACGCGTGGCCGAAGCTATATCGGACTTGTACTCATTCCAATTTACTCACTTAAGTTAGGAGTTAGATAGTTAGGAATTAGCACAAGTCAACATTCAAGCCACAATAATACAATACCCATATACACATACATACGAAATACAATACGATACACATGTACACTACAAGGTACAAATACAATTTATCTTCATCCACATTTCATGAATTATACAAACTAGTGTTCAAGACATAAATATCAAGAACACATAAGTCAAGCACAAGTAAGTGCAATATAGTCCGATTCATGCATTTATCTTATTTAGGTGATCAAACAAGCACACAAATCGGGGTAACCAGATTAGGATACAGGGCATGAAGAAATCATACCTTTCACCGTTGTACTTGTATCCCAACGTTCCTCCGGTATTCACAATTCAAATCCTATGATATACATACATTCAAATGATTAATCTAACTATTATTACTTAATTCATACTTACTATGTCCTCACACTTCTTATACTTACACATTACTTACTTTTCTTTACCTTAAGTCTTAGTTCTTACTTAACTTAGGTTTACTTTCTTACATGTACATGTATATGTGGACATACATACATATACATATATATACATATATATATATATATATATATATATATATGTCATTCTTATTTAAAATATATTTTTTTTTTTGTCAGGACCGGACTTGCGACCGACCTTGCAAGTCCGTCCATTCCAGTAGCTAGTAGCTATCTATACCGGAAATTTCTGGGCCCGACCGAACTTGCAAGTCCGGTCGCAAGTTCGGTCGATTCCAGTAGCTATCGGGAAATTTTTTCTGGCCGACCGAACTTGCAGTCCGGTCGCAAGTCCGGTCGATTCCAGTAGGTACAGGATGGAAATTTTTCTGGCCGACCGAACTTGCAAGTCCGGGTCGCAAGTGAAAGTTCGGTCGATTCCAGTAGGTTTACAGACGGGGGAAATTTCTGGTCCGACCGAAACTGCATGGCGGTCGCAAGTCCGGTCGATTCCAATAGCTCACCCGTCTTGTAAGTCTGGGCTCGATCCGAACTTGCAAGTCCGGTCGCAAGTTCGGTCCGGTCCCAGTATTTGCATTTTAAATTCTATTTCGTCCTCTCTTTCACCCATTACTTAACTCCCATTGTTCCTACATGTAATCCCACTGATATAATTCCATTAGGCTTCCTAAAATCCTTATTTCATCCACCAAATCCATTACTAAATCCATGAGACAATTTACAATTTCCTCACTTCCTTTCAACACCTACAACAGTTTTTCCTTCTCTAATGCTACAGATTTTTCTACAACTCCTACCCTTCAATATTTCCTCCACCAATGTTACTCCTAGCATCCCAAATATATTTCCAAGTCATTACATTACCTACACCCAAGTCCAACACTCTTCTTACCAATTCTTGCACAATAATCTTTCCTATCTTCCCAATACATTTCTATATACTTTGTTACAGATTTTGCACTTGTTACTTCTCATACTACTACTACCATACCATGGTCATTAAACATCTCTACTATCCTCAATACGTACCTTGGTTCTCCCATTCACCAAGTCATCAATACATATACATATCCTATCAAGATTTTGCCATAGTTCCTCTACATTTCTTATTTATCCATACACACATTTTCTCATTTTCATCAGTTCATACCTATTCTAGCCACACCCTTACAAGGGTCCTACAGCAATCAATACAATATGCATTCACCAATACTTCTTCAAATACCAATACTAATACTCATACCCAATCATTTGGCTCCAAGGCCTACAATTCACTTACTAATTTCACAAATACTCAAACTACTCTCAAATACTCAAAACTTCATAAACTTCAATACCAATACATTAGTTTGGTTTCTTTCATTCGTTTACTCATTCCATTACTCTAATGCATCAAAATTAACATTAGTAAAGAGCTCTTACCTTGAGCTTGTATCTCCTTCAATTCTTTCTCAATTCTCCTCCTCTTTCTTCATTGCCCAAATCGGCCATGTGGGGAATGGAGTTGCCAAACTCCATTCCCATCACCCAATGAACACAAAACAACTATAATTAATATTCTAACCCTTAATTTAATGCTAGTTCATTGAGATGTTTTAAACAAATTTTCTAGGGTTTACCTCTTGAAGCTTTTAGGAGGGGTTTTGGCCCTTGATTCAAGAAGGTGTTCTCACCACCATTGGAGGGTTGATATTTGGCTCAAAAGAGAGAGGAAAAACAAGGCATTACAACAAGCCAAAATCGGCTACTAAGAAAAATGGAGGAAACTTGAATCTTTTGTGGAGATTTATACCTTGTTGGAAAGAGGAGACTCCAAGCTCCCCAATGGTGTGCTTTTCTCTTCAAATGGGGAAAACCCATGGAGATGAAACTCTTCCTTTTCGAATTTTGAAAAGAGGGAAATGTAGAGGAGAATGAGGGGAGTTCAAATATGTAATTTATTTTCGATTTGGAGCTTACATGAGGATGGAGCAAGGAGGAGAAGATGGAGCTTCCATGGTTGTAGAGGGGGAGCTCAAAATCGCAGCCCAAGGGAGGAGGAAGAGGGAGAGTACGATGGAGAGGGGGAAGAGGAAAGAGAGAGATGAGTGAATGTGAGAGTGAGGTGAGAGGGAGGGAAATAAAGTAATGTTTACTTTATTGCTTTTTGCTTTTAGCTCTCTTATTTAATTAGCTAGTTACATGTGTGTGTGTGAGGGGTTATTTAGCTAGTAAAAACCGGCCCCCACATAGTATACTAGCTGGAGCGTTTTTCGTCTTTTACAGAAAACGCTCGTTGTTTTACCCGGTCTAGATACGTTCACTAACCGGGCCCGTTTTCCGGATTTTCTCGTTTAATTAATTTTATTGACTGTTAAGCTCCCATAGGTGCTTAATAATTATTATTTAATGATTTATAATTTTTACGGGTCTGTTTGACCACTTAAAGTCACGTTTTTGGGTTTTCTCGAAAAACGTGCTCTAAAGTTCTATTAGCGTTTTAATACTTTATTTGGATCCGTTTTCTTCGGGAGTTGTTCCCATATATTATTTAGGTCTTATTAAACCTTTGAATCCATATAATACGCTAACCGAGGTCTCATACCTCCTATGGTTATTTAACGCTTACTTAGCGTTTTTCGCCTTTTAAGCGTTTTCTTTATTTCTTTTGGATTTATTTTCCCTACAATATTAATTAGGTACCATTAGGCCCTTAAATACGTATTAGATTAATTTTAATCCCTATATTTAAGTTCGGGGTATTTCAATCTACCCCCCTTAAGAACTTTGTCCTCAAAGTTGTTCGAGGTTATGGGGTTACTATACTTACTCATTCATACTTGTCTAATACTGCGGTCATACATTCTTCCTCCTTACTAATTCCTAATTCCATTACTCAAGGTTTCTCCTTCCCCTATCATACCAATGTACCATACTTACTCCAATCCACATTACCATCAGCCGTCCGGTTCCTCTTACAAGATTCATACATACATATAGTGCAAAGCTATCCCCAAAGCAATGCAATACACATTACAATCCCGCAGGCACCCAGGTCGTCTCGACACAGGACTCCTCTATGTCCTGCTGCCCTTGGAATGATACAACATGCTACACTACTATACTCTCCGGTATAAGCTTCTAACAATTACTTACTCTCCAGTCTAAGGAAATTCTTTTACAACTTCTAATTAGAAATATTTCTAAAGCATACAACTCCAAATTCCAATTTATATTCATTACTTCTATCCTAAGTGTGATTCTTGTGACCACTTAAGGGGAGCTTCAAGAATCATTCGACCCTGATGTGATCAGCATCAGTGTTGAACTATCTTTCCACCCCAATTTGTGTTCGGTTTCCCTTGATCTGATCAGGATCAAGTTCGACTTCCCACATCAGTTTCAAACAACCAATTAATTCAATTATTTCCATGTTTATCTTTAATTCTCTCTAGTCATTCATACATCTCCAAAGGATGGATTCGATCCATCAATCATCCTCACTCTATTTCCAAAATGCTTTACTCCATGGTTCAATACCTAAATGCTCACTTCATCGACTATCATTACTTCCATTCACTACTCTTCTTCATCTCAACTATTCTAACTAAGAAATACAGTATTTATGAAATTCGGTTGTTCTCAATTCCCATCAAATGATGTACTTACGAATACACTACTCTTAGAATTCATTCATCTACTATTCTGATTTACTTCGTACTACTTCTTCAAGGGTTACAATACTTGTGGAGCTCCGTCCACTACTCATTACTTTTCTTTACCAATACTCTTACACTGGTGTTACAAGATGGGTACATTCACCCTATGGTATTTGCATGTCTAATGCTTAGTTACCACAATTCAATATGAATGAATACGTATGTTTATAACATTAGTACCAATCGTTAATTCGATTCTCATTTGCGCTATGCACATTATAGTTTATGTGTTTTATTTATAAAACTTTCATTAAGCGGTTTTCGCTCTACCCCCCTTAAAAGGGATTACGCCCACGTAATCTACCATATGTTATTATTATTAAACATTGGTTTAATCAATTTGGGCAATCTGAAGCGTTTAGCTTCCCTATGGTACACTATACAATATGCTCTGGTCAAAGGGTCTTAACCATACCAATGGTTTAGTCCTTGCACCAAGAATTCCTCTATGAGTTTATTTAACTCACAAACAATTTGGTTCTAGCCTATTAGGCTTCAAGGCATTAATAGCCCTTCTACTATACTTACTAGGTATATTATCTCCTAGCTAGGGCCCACTAGCTTCTGCTGCGCGACCCTGATAACTTGGGTTATTCACCCTTCTTGTTATCCTTAATGTGTTATACATAACCTTTTATCCGTCTATTATGGAAGTAAGGTCTACTAAACAATTGCGGTATTCTTTTGCCGTGTTTGAACTCAATGAGTATAGATTTTAACCAGCTCTCTGGTGATCTATTATGTATACTATTCGTGCTTCCACGATTGTTTGGTAAGCTCCTCCGATCTACTGTCGGGTGAGGTTAAGTCACTACTTAGTTGTAGTGCTTCCTTTGATGTCAATAGTTTCTGAATCATACAAGTTCTTCTGGTTCAGTACAAATATCTTTACTTGTATGACCTTGCATTTTTTTATGCGTCGGTCCTAGTGACTTTGTTACGTCTCGTTTCACCTTTTATTCCAATGGAATTCACATCTTGTGATTGTTAGCGGGTTTCACACTCTTCGTGCTTCTTTGGCCTTAGGCCGCACGGTTTGTTGCTAAGCTTACTTAACTGGCTTATGCCATGTTTGTTGGTGGAAAGGAGGGTTTACTACGGTTTACATTCTCCATATCCTAGCTACCAGCCCCATTAGATCATTAACTGCACAAGTGCAATACCAAAACACTCAGTCATACAGAGTGCAGAGGCGTAAACGCTTGACAGTAAGTCACTTATGTGATAGAAAAGAATATTTCGCCTGTCTTCCATACTTATACTCCGTGTCGTTATCTAACTACTTCCTCATAGCGGTCGCTTGTTGCGCACCGTATTCTTACTCATTGTACAACATTGTTCTTACTGTTTCTGTTATTGTGATAGTTTTCTCTTTACTCATTGCCATTGTCATTGGCACCATCTCCTTATGGTGTAAGTACACTAGGAGTTTCCTAGTTCATATGTATGATGATTGTTGTTGCATACCATAATGGTATTATCTTCCCATTGTGGAGATGCCTTATCTCAACTCGGGTTTCATGTGTAGGTTAGCCTACCTCACATTATTTGCTCATTTACGATACCATTTTACCAAGTGTCTTGGTTGACAAAGGGTGAAGTAATTTATCGGGTTACAAGCTCTCTTGAGCGTTGATCCTTCATGGTGTGCAATGTGCACTCACATTGATTGTTTTGACAATGACTGTCCTCTCTAAGCTGAGCATTGGTTACAGACTCTAGCTGTGTAGTTTTATTCTTGTATGTACGTCACCGGGACATCCCAAGAAACTTCCAGGGTTTTCTGGTCCCGTTCTCCAACTGGAGGGTATTCTATCACTGACAAGTGAAGGTTCTCGTTGAGGGTTTGTCTCCACTCATAGGTCCAATGACAAGGTTGGCTATGTTGGTGTTTACACAATGGTTTACCACATGCTTGGGTGCATATGAAGTATACTTACTCCTTTAAGTCGTAATGGTTTGGAAATCTCATTTCCTGATTCCATCGCCTCTTGGCAGTATCTATATGCGTAGGCTTTACTGTTATAATAGATGGAAACCTTTCTAAGGATTCACATCTTCACCACCTTGGTGGTCTTCGGTTAACGAGGGGTACTTTCCCTTGGGTTCTCGTAGTGTCCAAGTGTGGACTAGGCCATTGTTGGCATTATCATGATTCTTATGCCTCTGTGCTACCATTGCTACAGAAGGCATGAGGGGTATTTAACTCCGTCAACTGTATACTAGACTGGTGCTCTAGTGACAATGACTCTGAGATGGCCATTACTCCAAGCCACTCAGGATGTTGGGTTTGAACTGATGGTCCAGTTGTTGAGTTCTTGTCGTATGAGGTAATATCTCTTGCAAGTCTTGCCACCAAATGGTGTGGGTTATGCAACCATCGAGGTTTACCTAACATGGTTGGTTGATGGCTTTTAAGCCGTGTTGCTGCGAGCTATGCTCTTTGCAAGCTGCTTATATCTGTTTTCACTCCTTGTGTACCCCATTGGTTGGAGGTATTACTGGGCTCCATGGTAAGTCGTGCCATCACGCTTCCGTTCATAGGAGGCCCTTTCTAGCATTCTGATGTTAATCAGTGCCTTTTGGTAATTTAGGGTATTTCTTGTTAAGCGAAATCCCTTCGGTGTCTTAACCGAGTGTTCGTTGTAGCTTTCGTGGTCTGATTATGACGCTTCGTTTGATTGTTGTTAATTCCGACAACCTTCAAGGTTTGCTCCTTGGGTGTTGTTAGGTTACACCATTACCTCCGGCTGATAACTATACCGCCTTGTGGTATTGCATTTTGAGTTATCCCCTTGTGGGTTATAGCGTCTCCCGTTCTTGGGTAGACTGTTTATACTCCTCCTAGTGTTTAGACTAGGCTTAAGATCCTGTCCAACGATGGATTATACTTTATGGTAATCTTGTGACTGCTCTCGGGAACTCTGTCCCGTTTGTTGAGCATTGTGGTGTTCACGTTAGGCTTTTGCCTTACTGTGTTCAGGCTGGGTATCCCTTCCAGCTGTCATAGGTTGGTTTGACATCTTGAGACATATCCAATGTCTATTCTTACTAGTCTGCGCTCCTCGCGCTTCCTAATTCTTATTCCTTATCTTCAGTTGGATTCTCTGAGTTCCTTTGTACTTAATCGTCTGAGGTGTCCAGTTGTCCTGGTTAAAATTTACTTATGGTCCGTAGAACGGAGTTGACTACTTCCCGTGCGTCGTACGCTACATGTATACATACGTGGGGTACCATACTGATACGTTACCACTTACCCGACTACGTGTCAGGCCCGCAAGCTCCTTCGGAGTGCGATTGTCCCACATCCCGTAATTGGGTATACTTGTAGTGTTCGTCACACGCCTAGGTGAAGTATTCTGTTGTCAACTCCTCTTGTATCAATCTATGATACTCACCGAAATTTTGTTGGTTTGGTTTTAAAATCCAAGGTTTTAAAGAAAGTTATGGTTTGAAAGAAGGGTTTGGTTTGAAAACAATGGTTCGGTGCTAAAAGAAATATCTCATGGCATAGCCATGCTTGAGGTCTTGACCAAGTCTAGCGTCTCGCTGACTGGTATGTTCTAAGTACAGTGGTCGGGCCGTTAAGCCTTCCCAAGGTTCCATACGTCTGGTCGTTAGGATGTGTGATCCTGTGGTTGTTTCGTTACGGTCACCGTACATTACCATGTACTTGTGACGTATTAGTGTTCCTTTACATATTCGTGTTTGTTACTGCACTTGCCGTGGCAAGTGCGTGGTACTGGTGGTTTTTGAGTAATCCTATACCGATCACGGTATGGTTTTCACTCACATTTGATAGTCTTGTTGACTCTTCCCTTGATCTTGTTGATCTACAATCGGTATACTTGATCCTTTAGGTAGCTTCTCAATGATCTTGACGTAATTGTTGTTAATCAGGATGTTTCTCCAACCCTTGGAGACTCCCATTCCATTTGGTTTAGTGTCGTTTCTTGTGGCTCGTTCCCACACATTTGTGGTGGTTACTGAGCCTTCCTTGTTTAGGTACTACGCTTGTAGTCCTATTGTATTATATCTCATGGTTGTCCTTGAAGTTGTCTGAGCCATATTGGCCAGGTATTGCACCCCTTTGGCGTTGTAATTTGGGGTTAATCGCTTCTGACTATGTTCTTAGCCAGCTAGTATGCCGTTGGTGGTGCTGCTTGGCTATTACTGTTGTCCCGCAGACTTGTGTCTCGGGTCCCATTACTGCTCCCTTTCCATTTCGTTGTACGTTTAGCGCTTCCTTTCCTGATGCTGGTTGTTTAGCTAGGTTCTGCGACTGCTAAGCATATCGCCCCATGCTGTTGTAAGTTGTAGCCTCCTTGTGGTTGGAGTGCTTATTCCCCCGCTATTAAGTGCGGCATTATTGTTCAACCGGGATTCATCTCCGGATCTTCCATTTCTTGGAATCTTACTAGTCGGTTCTTGTTTACTGTGTGATTGCTTCACCACTGCCAGATCGGGTTCTCCCGAGTATGAGAAGGCTTTTCTTCTCTCTGGCGTCCTTTCCCAAGTTATACAGTGGGGGTTTGCGGCGGGCGGGACTGGTATTGTAGGTATCCGGTACTCACCGGTAGTTCCTGACTAGCATATCTCTAATGCTAACACTCAGCCCTTAGCCCTAAGCTTCTACTTCCTAACTCGGTATTCCTAAGCTCGGTATTTCCAGTCATCAGAGCGATACTTCGCTCTGATACCACTTTTTGTAACACCCCTACTATTAATACAATACTTACCGTCCAATCTCCTTGCATACCAGATACATAGCGGATATATTCTTACATACATTGGGTGATACAATGCCGTTAGTCACCCACGTGACTAACAAGGCCACTACTCCTACTTACAGCATCGGTCTGATGGACCGGAATATCCGAGTACTACACACTTATCATACCTACTCCAATTACCGAATCAAATACTACAACATCCCATCCATTACAATACTTCGAGTTCAATACCATACAATCTACATACCGAGTTACTAAGGTCCTTATACAAGTGTAATACCTCTTCCAAATTCATACATACTCTCTAAGAGTCTACTCACTACCCATTTCTCACAACTACTTACTTCTAATTACAAGGGTGTGCCGCCGGTCTCTCACCTTGGCCACATCCGCTTCGGGTACCTGCACACTAAAAAATGTCCCCCGAAGGGGTCAGCTTTCGCCGAGCATGATAACCGCATACCCCGCGTACTAGTGAGGGTACGCCGACCACTTGGTCGTATACATGCGGTTCATTTATTCACACAACATGCATACATGCTTTCATACTCGATACTACATTACTTTCACAAGGCATACATACATACATTTCATCACATACAAGGAATACATATACCATCAAATACTTACTTACCTTGTTCTCAAGTACACATACGCAGTACATACACAACATACAATTCTTGTTAGCTTCATTGGTCCACCCGGGTTAATCGGGTGGAGATTACTCTTTTACTCGTTACTTCATACACATACATACTCGTACTCATACTCACGGATCCATACTTACTTACTCTTACTTACTCAAGTTAAGTCGTCGGGACCTCCGGCCCTGGGGACTACACCGTCCCACCTCCGGGATTTACTTGGTTCACTAATCCAGGATGCTACCCACTTAAGGGATTTGGGCCGTGGACCAGCTTACGAACCAGGAATCGGATCCAACCTCTTGTGTCACCTCATCCTCACGCGTGGCCGAAGCTATATCGGACTTGTACTCATTCCAATTTACTCACTTAAGTTAGGAGTTAGATAGTTAGGAATTAGCACAAGTCAACATTCAAGCCACAATAATACAATACCCATATACACATACATACGAAATACAATACGATACACATGTACACTACAAGGTACAAATACAATTTATCTTCATCCACATATTTCATGAATTATACAAACTAGTGTTCAAGACAATAAATATCAAGAACACATAAGTCAAGCACAAGTAAGTGCAATATAGTCCGATTCATGCATTTATCTTATTTAGGTGATCAAACAAGCACACAAATCGGGGTAACCAGATTAGGATACAGGGCATGAAGAAATCATACCTTTCACCGTTGTACTTGTATCCCAACGTTCCTCCGGTATTCACAATTCAAATCCTATGATATACATACATTCAAATGATTAATCTAACTATTATTACTTAATTCGTACTTACTATGTCCTCACACTTCTTATACTTACACATTACTTATTTACTTTTCTTTACCTTAAGTCTTACTTTCTTACTTAACTTAGGTTTACTTTCTTACATGTACATGTATATGTGGACATACATACATACATATATACATATATATATATATATATATATATATATATATATATATATATATATATATATATGTCATTCTTATTTAAAATATATTTTTTTTTTTGTCAGGACCGGACTTGCGACCGACCTTGCAAGTCCGGTCCATTCCAGTAGCTATCTATACCGGAAATTTCTGGCCCGACCGAACTTGCAAGTCCGGTCGCAAGTTCGGTCGATTCCAGTAGCTATCCTCGGGAAATTTTTCTGGGCCGACCGAACTTGCATGTCCGGTCGCAAGTCCGGTCGATTCCAGTAGGTTACAGGATGGAAATTTTTCTGGCCGACCGAACTTGCAAGTCCGGTCGCAAGTTCGGTCGATTCCAGTAGGTTACAGACGGGGAAAATTTCTGGTCCGACCGAACTTGCATGTCCGGTCGCAAGTCCGGTCGATTCCAGTAGCTCACCCGTCTTTGTAAGTCTGGGCTCGACCGAACTTGCAAGTCCGGTCGCAAGTTCGGTCCGGCCCAGTATTTGCATTTTAAATTCTATTTTCAGTCCTCTCTTTCACCCATTACTTCCCCATTGTTCCTACATGTAATCCCACATGATATAATTCCATTTAGGCTTCCTAAAATACCTTATTTCATCCACCAAATCCATTACTAAATCCATGAGACAATTTACACAATTTCCTCACTTCCTTTCAACACCTACAACAGTTTTTCCTTCTCTAATGCTACAGATTTTTCTACAACTCCTACCCTTCAATATTTCCTCCACCAATGTTACTCCTAGCATCCCAAATATATTTCCAAGTCATTACATTACCTACACCCAAGTCCAACACTCTTCTTACCAATTCTTGCACAATAATCTTTCCTATCTTCTCCAATACATTTCTATATACTTTGTTACAGATTTTGCACTTGTTACTTCTCATACTACTACTACCATACCATGGTCATTAAACATCTCTACTATCCTCAATACGTACCTTGGTTCTCCCATTCACCAAGTCATCAATACATATACATATCCTATCAAGATTTTGCCATAGTTCCTCTACATTTCTTATTTATCCATACACACATTTTCTCACCAAGTTCATACCTATTCTAGCCACACCCTTACAAGGGTCCTACCAGCAATCAATACAATATGCATTCACCAATACTTCTTCAAATACCAATACTAATACTCATACCCAATCATTTGGCTCCAAGGCCTACAATTCACTTACTAATTTCACAAATACTCAAACTTACTCTCAAATACTCAAAACTTCATAAACTTCAATACCAATACATTAGTTTGGTTTCTTTCATTCGTTTACTCATTCCATTACTCTAATGCATCAAAATTAACATTAGTAAAGAGCTCTTACCTTGAGCTTGTATCTCCTTCAATTCTTTCTCAATTCTCCTCCTCTTTCTTCATTGCCCAAATCGGCCATGTGGGGAATGGAGTTGCCAAACTCCATTCCCATCACCCAATGAACACAAAACAACTATAATTAATATTCTAACCCTTAATTTAATGCTAGTTCATTGAGATGTTTTAAACAAATTTTCTAGGGTTTACCTCTTGAAGCTTTTAGGAGGGGTTTTGGCCCTTGATTCAAGAAGGTGTTCTCACCACCATTGGAGGGTTGATATTTGGCTCAAAAGAGAGGGAAAACAAGGCATTACAACAAGCCAAAATCGGCTACTAAGAAAAATGGAGGAAACTTGAATCTTTTGTGGAGATTTATACCTTGTTGGAAAGAGGAGACTCCAAGCTCCCCAATGGTGTGCTTTTCTCTTCAAATGGGGAAAACCCATGGAGATGAAACTCTTCCTTTTCGAATTTTGAAAAGAGGGAAATGTAGAGGAGAATGAGGGGAGTTCAAATATGTAATTTATTTTCGATTTGGAGCTTACATGAGGATGGAGCAAGGAGGAGAAGATGGAGCTTCCATGGTTGTAGAGGGGGAGCTCAAAATCGCAGCCCAAGGGAGGAGGAAGAGGGAGAGTACGATGGAGAGGGGGAAGAGGAAAGAGAGAGATGAGTGAATGTGAGAGTGAGGTGAGAGGGAGGGAAATAAAGTAATGTTTACTTTATTGCTTTTTGCTTTTAGCTCTCTTATTTAATTAGCTAGTTACATGTGTGTGTGTGAGGGGTTATTTAGCTAGTAAAAACCGGCCCCCACATAGTATACTAGCTGGAGCGTTTTTCGTCTTTTACAGAAAACGCTCGTTGTTTTACCCGGTCTAGATATCGTTCACTAACCGGGCCCGTTTTCCGGATTTTCTCGTTTAATTAATTTTATTGACTGTTAAGCTCCCATAGGTGCTTAATAATTATTATTTAATGATTTATAATTTTTACGGGTCTGTTTGACCACTTAAAGTCACGTTTTTGGGTTTTCTCGAAAAACGTGCTCTAAAGTTCTATTAGCGTTTTAATACTTTATTTGGATCCGTTTTCTTCGGGAGTTGTTCCCATATATTATTTAGGTCTTATTAAACCTTTTGAATCCATATAATACGCTAACCGAGGTCTCATACCTCCTATGGTTATTTAACGCTTACTTAGCGTTTTTCGCCTTTTAAGCGTTTTCTTTATTTCTTTTGGATTTATTTTCCCTACAATATTAATTAGGTACCATTAGGCCCTTAAATACGTATTAGATTAATTTTAATCCCTATATTTAAGTTCGGGGTATTTCAATCTACCCCCCTTAAGAACTTTGTCCTCAAAGTTGTTCGAGGTTATGGGGTTACTATACTTACTCATTCATACTTGTCTAATACTGCGGTCATACATTCTTCCTCCTTACTAATTCCTAATTCCATTACTCAAGGTTTCTCCTTCCCCTATCATACCAATGTACCATACTTACTCCAATCCACATTACCATCAGCCGTCCGGTTCCTCTTACAAGATTCATACATACATATAGTGCAAAGCTATCCCCAAAGCAATGCAATACACATTACAATCCCGCAGGCACCCAGGTCGTCTCGACACAGGACTCCTCTATGTCCTGCTGCCCTTGGAATGATACAACATGCTACACTACTATACTCTCCGGTATAAGCTTCTAACAATTACTTACTCTCCAGTCTAAGGAAATTCTTTTACAACTTCTAATTAGAAATATTTCTAAAGCATACAACTCCAAATTCCAATTTATATTCATTACTTCTATCCTAAGTGTGATTCTTGTGACCACTTAAGGGGAGCTTCAAGAATCATTCGACCCTGATGTGATCAGCATCAGTGTTGAACTATCTTTCCACCCCAATTTGTGTTCGGTTTCCCTTGATCTGATCAGGATCAAGTTCGACTTCCCACATCAGTTTCAAACAACCAATTAATTCAATTATTTCCATGTTTATCTTTAATTCTCTCTAGTCATTCATACATCTCCAAAGGATGGATTCGATCCATCAATCATCCTCACTCTATTTCCAAAATGCTTTACTCCATGGTTCAATACCTAAATGCTCACTTCATCGACTATCATTACTTCCATTCACTACTCTTCTTCATCTCAACTATTCTAACTAAGAAATACAGTATTTATGAAATTCGGTTGTTCTCAATTCCCATCAAATGATGTACTTACGAATACACTACTCTTAGAATTCATTCATCTACTATTCTGATTTACTTCGTACTACTTCTTCAAGGGTTACAATACTTGTGGAGCTCCGTCCACTACTCATTACTTTTCTTTACCAATACTCTTACACTGGTGTTACAAGATGGGTACATTCACCCTATGGTAT
Source organism: Limonium bicolor (assembly GCA_023374045.1). Classification (NCBI taxonomy): domain Eukaryota; kingdom Viridiplantae; phylum Streptophyta; class Magnoliopsida; order Caryophyllales; family Plumbaginaceae; genus Limonium; species Limonium bicolor. The sequence goes on along the minus strand of CM041777.1, from coordinate 187,338,858 downwards.
TTGCATGTCTAATGCTTAGTTACCACAATTCAATATGAATGAATACGTATGTTTATATAACATTAGTACCAATCGTTAATTCGATTCTCATTTGCGCTATGCACATTATAGTTTATGTGTTTTATTTATAAAACTTTCATTAAGCGGTTTTCGCTCTACCCCCCTTAAAAGGGATTACGCCCACGTAATCTACCATATGTTATTATTATTAAACATTGGTTTAATCAATTTGGGCAATCTGAAGCGTTTAGCTTCCCTATGGTACACTATACAATATGCTCTGGTCAAAGGGTCTTAACCATACCAATGGTTTAGTCCTTGCACCAAGAATTCCTCTATGAGTTTATTTAACTCACAAACAATTTGGTTCTAGCCTATTAGGCTTCAAGGCATTAATAGCCCTTCTACTATACTTACTAGGTATATTATCTCCTAGCTAGGGCCCACTAGCTTCTGCTGCGCGACCCTGATAACTTGGGTTATTCACCCTTCTTGTTATCCTTAATGTGTTATACATAACCTTTTATCCGTCTATTATGGAAGTAAGGTCTACTAAACAATTGCGGTATTCTTTTGCCGTGTTTGAACTCAATGAGTATAGATTTTAACCAGCTCTCTGGTGATCTATTATGTATACTATTCGTGCTTCCACGATTGTTTGGTAAGCTCCTCCGATCTACTGTCGGGTGAGGTTAAGTCACTACTTAGTTGTAGTGCTTCCTTTGATGTCAATAGTTTCTGAATCATACAAGTTCTTCTGGTTCAGTACAAATATCTTTACTTGTATGACCTTGCATTTTTTTATGCGTCGGTCCTAGTGACTTTGTTACGTCTCGTTTCACCTTTTATTCCAATGGAATTCACATCTTGTGATTGTTAGCGGGTTTCACACTCTTCGTGCTTCTTTGGCCTTAGGCCGCACGGTTTGTTGCTAAGCTTACTTAACTGGCTTATGCCATGTTTGTTGGTGGAAAGGAGGGTTTACTACGGTTTACATTCTCCATATCCTTAGCTACCCCATTAGATCATTAACTGCACAAGTGCAATACCAAAACACTCAGTCATACAGAGTGCAGAGGCGTAAACGCTTGACAGTAAGTCACTTATGTGATAGAAAAGAATATTTCGCCTGTCTTCCATACTTATACTCCGTGTCGTTATCTAACTACTTCCTCATAGCGGTCGCTTGTTGCGCACCGTATTCTTACTCATTGTACAACATTGTTCTTACTGTTTCTGTTATTGTGATAGTTTTCTCTTTACTCATTGCCATTGTCATTGGCACCATCTCCTTATGGTGTAAGTACACTAGGAGTTTCCTAGTTCATATGTATGATGATTGTTGTTGCATACCATAATGGTATTATCTTCCCATTGTGGAGATGCCTTATCTCAACTCGGGTTTCATGTGTAGGTTAGCCTACCTCACATTATTTGCTCATTTACGATACCATTTTACCAAGTGTCTTGGTTGACAAAGGGTGAAGTAATTTATCGGGTTACAAGCTCTCTTGAGCGTTGATCCTTCATGGTGTGCAATGTGCACTCACATTGATTGTTTTGACAATGACTGTCCTCTCTAAGCTGAGCATTGGTTACAGACTCTAGCTGTGTAGTTTTATTCTTGTATGTACGTCACCGGGACATCCCAAGAAACTTCCAGGGTTTTCTGGTCCCGTTCTCCAACTGGAGGGTATTCTATCACTGACAAGTGAAGGTTCTCGTTGAGGGTTTGTCTCCACTCATAGGTCCAATGACAAGGTTGGCTATGTTGGTGTTTACACAATGGTTTACCACATGCTTGGGTGCATATGAAGTATACTTACTCCTTTAAGTCGTAATGGTTTGGAAATCTCATTTCCTGATTCCATCGCCTCTTGGCAGTATCTATATGCGTAGGCTTTACTGTTATAATAGATGGAAACCTTTCTAAGGATTCACATCTTCACCACCTTGGTGGTCTTCGGTTAACGAGGGGTACTTTCCCTTGGGTTCTCGTAGTGTCCAAGTGTGGACTAGGCCATTGTTGGCATTATCATGATTCTTATGCCTCTGTGCTACCATTGCTACAGAAGGCATGAGGGGTATTTAACTCCGTCAACTGTATACTAGACTGGTGCTCTAGTGACAATGACTCTGAGATGGCCATTACTCCAAGCCACTCAGGATGTTGGGTTTGAACTGATGGTCCAGTTGTTGAGTTCTTGTCGTATGAGGTAATATCTCTTGCAAGTCTTGCCACCAAATGGTGTGGGTTATGCAACCATCGAGGTTTACCTAACATGGTTGGTTGATGGCTTTTAAGCCGTGTTGCTGCGAGCTATGCTCTTTGCAAGCTGCTTATATCTGTTTTCACTCCTTGTGTACCCCATTGGTTGGAGGTATTACTGGGCTCCATGGTAAGTCGTGCCATCACGCTTCCGTTCATAGGAGGCCCTTTCTAGCATTCTGATGTTAATCAGTGCCTTTTGGTAATTTAGGGTATTTCTTGTTAAGCGAAATCCCTTCGGTGTCTTAACCGAGTGTTCGTTGTAGCTTTCGTGGTCTGATTATGACGCTTCGTTTGATTGTTGTTAATTCCGACAACCTTCAAGGTTTGCTCCTTGGGTGTTGTTAGGTTACACCATTACCTCCGGCTGATAACTATACCGCCTTGTGGTATTGCATTTTGAGTTATCCCCTTGTGGGTTATAGCGTCTCCCGTTCTTGGGTAGACTGTTTATACTCCTCCTAGTGTTTAGACTAGGCTTAAGATCCTGTCCAACGATGGATTATACTTTATGGTAATCTTGTGACTGCTCTCGGGAACTCTGTCCCGTTTGTTGAGCATTGTGGTGTTCACGTTAGGCTTTTGCCTTACTGTGTTCAGGCTGGGTATCCCTTCCAGCTGTCATAGGTTGGTTTGACATCTTGAGACATATCCAATGTCTATTCTTACTAGTCTGCGCTCCTCGCGCTTCCTAATTCTTATTCCTTATCTTCAGTTGGATTCTCTGAGTTCCTTTGTACTTAATCGTCTGAGGTGTCCAGTTGTCCTGGTTAAAATTTACTTATGGTCCGTAGAACGGAGTTGACTACTTCCCGTGCGTCGTACGCTACATGTATACATACGTGGGGTACCATACTGATACGTTACCACTTACCCGACTACGTGTCAGGCCCGCAAGCTCCTTCGGAGTGCGATTGTCCCACATCCCGTAATTGGGTATACTTGTAGTGTTCGTCACACGCCTAGGTGAAGTATTCTGTTGTCAACTCCTCTTGTATCAATCTATGATACTCACCGAAATTTTGTTGGTTTGGTTTTAAAATCCAAGGTTTTAAAGAAAGTTATGGTTTGAAAGAAGGGTTTGGTTTGATCATTTTTCCCCATGTCCAGCCGGTTTCTTCTTGCCTTTGAGGAGTGCTGGAGCTTCATCATTTTGATTGCCTAACTCTCCATTTGGACTCTTGAAGGTAATCTATAAGCTAAACCCTAAAAACTAGCTTTTGAAATATCAATTTGTGAGGAACATGAGTATTAAACTAGCTTGTTATGTGTGGTTTGGGGCTATGATTGTAGATATCAATCTATACCTCTGTTTGGTGAGAAAACAAGAAGATAAAGAGTGAACAAGAGAAGAGGAAGAAGGGAAGAGAAAACCGAAATTTTACAAGGTAATGAACTCACCTTGAGTTGGCTTAACTTCTTGGAAAACAGATTTTTGTAAGTGGGTGGATGATCTGGTATTAGTGTAGTTGAGATACTACAATTTGATGATGAATGAAGCTGTTTTAATGTTGCTTAAGTGTGGGAAATAAGCTTGAGTCTAAGCTAGTTTATTTGTGTGAACAATGGGAATTTGATGTGTTGTTGATGCCTAAACAAAACAGGGGTGAAGAAGTGGTTATGAGCTGATTAATTGTGGTGAGAATGCATAGAGAGTAGCCAAGTGCTGTCAAAATTGGTTTAGGAGAGTGTGGACTTGAGTGTTTCATTTAATGGAAGAAAACTAGTTATGAAAATATAAGTGAATTTGAGTGAAACAAACAAGAGTTAGTGAGAGGACTTGGTGGTTGGATTAAGGTGGTTTAGAAGGGTAATTAAGTGCTAAAACATGTAGATTATAAGTGGGAAAGATTGGAAAATCAATGGTGAAAGAATGAGGTTGTAACAGATTTGGAAAATGCCAAATCTGTCAAAACAGCAGCAGGGTCCGGGACTAGGTCTAGGACCATGTTCCGGTCCACCCCCTAAAATACCCCCGAGAGTTTTCCAGTTTGATAGGTCCGGGACTTAAGTCCCTGCCCATGTCCCGAACCACCCCTTAAATAATAGCCGAGGATAGAAGTCTGCACCTGGTCCGGGACTAGAGATATGGACAAGGTCCCGGACCATATTGAAATTCATGCCGAGAGTTCGAGTGCAGGTTTGGTCCGGGACTTAAGAGATGTATAAGGTCCCGGACCACTTCAAAAATATGGCCGAGAGTTAAGACCAGCATTGGTCCGGGACTTAAGGTAGGGACCAAGTCCCGGACCACCCCCAGAATCCTACAGAAAGTGTTTTAAAGGTTTCTAATGATGGGGGTTTGAATGTTAATGATCTTAGAAGATGTTAAGGCCTTTTTTGGTGACATGTAAAGGCCCTAGGAAGTGTAAGAGAGTGTTAGAAGTGATTGAGAAGTGAGAACTCAAATTAACAAGAGTAAAACCGAGTTAACGGATAACGGGGTAAGTACGGGAGTAGTATTTTATTACATACCGTATGAGCTTAGTATTAATAATAATGTTTGGAACATTAACAGAGGATCGTGTGTGAACCGAGCATGGTGAGATGACACGGTAAAAGTAAAAACCCCGGTGAAAGGTATAATTTTCTCATACTCCGCGTGCTAACCGAGTTACGTTGATTTGTGTGTTTGTGTGCCGGCCTAATCAAGATTAAAGCATGAAAATAATCCATTGTGTGATTATGTATGTCTTGTTGTATGTTGAATGAGCTAACATACTTGTATGCCGGTGTGGTCTGACATAGAGTAAAGACCGACTCATAGTGAGTAACGTTTGGCTAGAGACCATAGATTGGGTCGATGCTTATGATAATGAAAACGTGCAAACACACAAACTATCCATTAAAGTATAACGATAACGCAAACATATGAACTCCCTAGAATGTGAGGAGAAGTACGGGTTGAGTAAATACCCGATAACGGTTAGAAAACCATATTGAAACAATCCACGAAACAAATGAGAGTGGAAAGATAAGTGAACCTCCTTCAAGAGGATTAAAGGTAGTTCGAAGATGGGAACTAGTAAAGAAGGTAAAAGAGACCTAAGGGATTAGTAGCTCCCTTGAGACATGGTCGACCTCCTATATGAGGATTTTACCCGGTATAAGAAAATAACTACAAATATGAGTAAATGAAACGTATGGGTAACTCTTAAAACCTAAGATTAACCGAACTTGTGTATTGTTCCCAAAGTCATTAGAAACATCGAGAGTGATGCTTCTGGACTAAAACACATAATATTATTATAACTCCGAGAGAGGAGTGTATGGGAATGAGAGTAGTCCGAGAGTAGTCAGACCTATGCCAAAGAGTTAGGAACTAAGAGAGAGTTCCGTGAGCTAGTTGAACCTTCCCACCATGCTAGACCAGAGTAGGGTCGAAACCGGGGAAGTAAGACTATGCTCGAGAGCCATGAGTTTTGGCCTGAGAATGTATTAAGAGTAACAAGCGTGACGTAGGACACCTGTAGTGTCTCGAGAATCTACAATAGCTTGAGTATAAATAACCCAAGAGTGTGGGTGAGATAACGAGTATGAATAACCCAAGAGTGTGGGTGAGATAATGTGTATAAGTAACCCAAGAGAATGGGTGAGTATAAAATGAGTAGCCCAAGAGAATGGGTGTGTATATGAATAAGTAACCCGAGAGAGCGGGTGAGATATTGAATGAGTAAACAAGGTATAGTGAGGTATAACCCTCAAGGCCTAAGAGTAAACTGATACAACTAACAACCTTGTTATGTTAGTTAGGAATTGAGTTCCGTGATTGGATGTAAATTCCTTGAGTAATACGCATATATATTGTATTGCTATGATGCATGTTGTTTGACTAAAATGAACTCCATGTATATCCGACAAAAGTAGTTGGCGTACCCCGGTTAGCGCTCGGGGTATGCGAATTTCATATGTAGCGTTAAGCAGAGCCCCTAGGGGCAACGTTTTTATTTTTCAGGTACACCGAAGATGTTACAGTTCGAGAGTAGAACGGGGTCGGTGGTTGCATGGGTAGTAGATTTAATTACTTATGTATTGAAAGAGGTGTAAGGCCGAATATGTTGTCGGCATCCATATATTGTAGACTCGGTATAGTAAAGAAATGATTTGAGTACAGTATTCGTATTGTGTATTCGGTTGTTCCAGTTCATCAGACCGTTACAGTATGTAAGTTAAGCCTGGTTAGCCACATGGGTGGCTAACGGCGTTGTTTCACCCCTCATTGTAATTAGAGTTCCGCTGCGTGAGTAAGAGTAATTAGTAACAGTTTAAGAGGTAATGACGAGATTAACGGTTGGGGTGTTACAATACTTGTAGTTTGTACTCTATGGAATGTTATGGCCTTTACAGTACCTTAAGTCGTGTAGTTGCTTCCTATTTTTGTTGTGTGGAAAAGGGGGAAAGAAAGATATGTACTTGTGTTTATGAGTATTTTCCTTGTGTTATGTAATATCTTAGTGAAGAACTTTCTACTATGGTTATAGTATAAATAAAAGTTGTTATCTTTTGTTCGTTCAAATTAATCTTTTAACCTTTAGCAAACTTAAGGGGAATCCTTCTTAGGGGGAGTCTCTCGAATTTTTAATTGCCAAGTACATACAATTTTGTATAGGTTGCCAGGTTTCCATCATCAAAGAGGGGAAAATTGTTAAGTAAAGATCCTTTAGTTTTGATGATAGCAAACCTTGTATTGTCTATCTAATATGTTTGTCATGCTTTAAGATTCAGGTAGATAGGCAAATGAGTGACTTAGCATGCAAGGTTGCAAGCGTACTCAGTTCACGACATGTGCCCAACCAGTCGGGCTCCTGTCCAGGAGAGCTCACGCTAGAACTTCTAGCACACAAGAAGGCAGGCATCACATGACCACATCTCTCATGCGGAAGAAGTAAATTAAAGACAAAAGACTGTAAGAGGATCGACATACTCATACAGACTCACATACCCACATAATCAACTAGCACCCGACAAGAACACGACTCATTACTGTGCAAGAGAACAAGATATGTCAAGGGCTATTAATCAGAAGAAATACAGAGCCACAATGATATCTAAGAGATCATTATTGAGCCAGACAAGAACAGACAAGTGGGGCACACAAGTGGTGCTCGACCAATCAAAAGAGCTGCCGCCGACGTGACCAACCACATGGCGACACGTATTCTAAACGACTCTAGATCAAGTTGAAGACTCTCTATAAGTCTAATGTGGTTGTTATGTGAAATATAGGAGTTGTAGTTGACTCCTAGAGTCTACGGGTTTATAAGACGGTAGTTATACCTTAACTAACCGTATATATACTTACATTTATTTCATATGTAAGTAAGCCTGTACGAGAAAGAAAAAGATAGAGATAATCAGGGCAAGTGTGGATCAGACTTAGTGTGTGTGAGTGCTAGAGAGTTGGTGAGCTGGTTAGGACTGGGGTCGAGTGACAATACTTTGTATTTGGTAGACTGATCAGTCGAGGAGCGGTTGGGGAACCGTAGGCCGGCTGTCAGGAGAGGGTAGAGGACTTTGGGATAAAGTCCTAAACTATCCCGGAGTTCGTGTGTGAGGGCGAGGGAGATTGAGTGAATTTCTGTGCGTAAATTCTCAATCAAAATGGAGTTTCTGGTTTAAGTTTATCTCGTGTCTTTTATCAACCATCAAAGTTTAATTGAGTCAACAATACGTCCGCGATCGATCGGGGACACACCAGGAGTGCTAGCTAGTTTCACACCTCACCTTTACTTAAAAGGTCATCCCCGGAACATTGAAAAGTTGTTTCCTTTGTCAAAACCTGGGGCATCGCTTTCTTAGATTGAAGGGTGGCCAGGCAAGCCTCCAGACTTTTTACTTTCTTCTCCAGGTTGGACTTTTCCTGATCATAGGAAGCCTTTGACTGCTTCAGCAGATCCAGAGAGGCCCCTAGCTCCAGATTCCTTTTCTCTTGAGTATCCTTTTCTTCCTTATCTTGCTTCACTATAGCTCTCAACTGCTCTAACAAGGCTTCCAACTCAGAAAACCTCTAAGTCAACTCTTTTCTCTCCTCAACAAAGGAGGTTTTCAGCTGTCGCAACCAAGATACGTTCCCCTCAAGGGGTTGCTGATGATGTTTAAGAGCAGAAATATCTTCCTTAACTTTAAGATTTGGGTCCCATAGTTGTCACTTCTCTTAGTGGCCAACAACCTGGCCTGAGAGAGTTTTTTGCTCAACTTCTCGGTTACCTTTTTCACTCAGGTGGCAATCTCATCGTTGACAGTATCATTATAACGGTCATGCAGGACCGTGATATCGTAAGGTCTTCCTGGGCATTATCCGCCTGGTCCTTCTCATAGCGAAGTCTGGACTCTAGGCTCCTCGTGTGCACATCCACGCTCTGAGCCATGGCCAATGTCTAAAACACAAGAGAAAGGTGAGGCAGAAAATTTATAAGTAACAAGCAGATAAGAAAGGGAAACGGAAAAGGCAAAAAAAGGGAAGAGAAAAACAAACTCAAAAAATTCCTTGCCACAAAAGGTCGTGAGCCTGGTCGAGTGGAAGGGAGTGGCACATAATAGCGTCCACACCACCATCTCCTACTCGCAGCTTTTCCTTGGTAGCTGTGATGGTACGCAGTGGCGTGAACATACCGTCTGGGGAGTTAGATCGTTTGACAACCTCCTTCCACAAACAAAAATAAGAGGAGTCACCCACCGGGACGTGCGGCACGGTTAACCCCAGTGGTAAAACCGATCTTCCTTTTCAGACGAGCCGCAAAAGGGTTCCCTGGTCATAGGGGGCAATGAGGAAGATGCAACAAAATCCTTCCTTTGTTTACTTTGAAGCTCTAGGTTCTCGGGAACCGCCCGGTATTGAGGACTCTCTTCTGCCCCTAAAGAATTTCCTTCTACACCTTCGAAAAGAGCATTAACGTCTAAAATGTCCAAACCCTTGGCTTTCTTCGCCATATGTTTCACCCTCCTCATGGAATCCACCGGCCTTGACGCAACCCTCTTGCCTTGTTTCTCAAGAAGGACTACAAGAGTAGGCTTCTCAACAACAAATTTTAGGGACCGCTCGGGCGAAGGGTCCTGAGGAGGGGTAGGAGCTGCAAAAAAAATGTTCTAAGTAATTAAGTAAAAAAAAAGAAGTACACGAACATGCACCTCCAGATGGGGAGGCAGAAATAGAAGCTCTCTCCTCAAAAACAGTTTCAGAAACAAAATCTGAGGAAAAATAATCTGACAAGTCAACAAAACAAAGCAGAAATGGGAGTCACTGACTCAGACTTCCTGTCGGCGCGAGGGCTAAGATTTAGGCTTGACCTTGGGTGAGGGGAAGAAAGACACGAAGCCCAAACTCTGGACTCACGTGCCATCACTAGTGGAAAAAATGTTTTTAACCACGGTTATTTTGCCTATATACCACGGTTAGGAACCATGGTTTATGCTCGCGTCGTATATTCACAAATTGAGATAAACGACGGTTCATAACCGTGGTTTAAAGTGAGCGAAAAAACCACGGTTTGTCGAAACCGTCATTTAAGACCCATTCTCCCGCGAACATTCACTGACTTTATACCACGGTTGTGAGTCAGAACCGTGGTATATAGTGCATTATAAATGACGGTTTTACTTAAAACCGTGGTATAAAGTCTATAGAAATCAATAATAAACCACGGTTATATGTAGAACCGTGGTTTATAGTCTGTGATTTTTTTCCCAGTTCGCCAGCGCTTTAGCGCCGCCGCCTTCGATGTAATTTCTCAGCAGAGAGCGCAAACAGAAGAGAATGAACAGGCCAGAACATGTATGTTACTTGTTTGTGTATTAGGGTTGCTAAATAATGAGGAAGTTACATTAAGTTCCTTGGTTGTGGGTAGGTTGCAAAATTACCGTGAATAAGAGAGGGCGAAGCGCCGGTTAGGGTAGCAAAAAATTACCGTGAAAAACAAGAGGCGCAGAGCATGTCATTGTTCGCTAGTGTGGGTTGCAAAAATTACCGTGAAAAATAAGAGGCGCAGAGCATGTCATTGTTCGCCGGCGATTTACAAAAATTACAGAGGCGCAGAGCATGTCCATGTTCGCCGGTTAGGTTTGCAAAAATTACAGAGGCGCAACATGTGTTCCTTGTTTTCCAGTATGGCGAAGAGCATGCATGTTCGCCGGTGGGTTGAAAAAATTACAGAGGCGCAGAAGAAGAAGAAGAAGGAGAAGAGTTGCAGAGCATCCTTGTTCGACAGTGTAGTTTGTAAAAGAGTGAGGAGAAAATATATATAATAAGAGAAAGAGAAAGAGCCGCGTTAATTTTCGGCGAAAATTTGAATTCCCGCTTAGACTATATACCACGGTTCTAACAAGGAACCGTCATTTAAAGTTTTTTGACCATGACTAAAAACGACGGTTTTGACAAAACCATGGTATATAGAAACCCTATATACGACGATTCTCCAAGAACCGTGGTATATTCACTCTGACATGTACTATATACCACGGTTGCCCTGAAAACCGTGGAATATAACTAACCTATATACGAGGGTTCCGGAAAAACCGTGGTATATGCGCTCTGGTATGCACCTTAAACGACGGTTTCTATTAAAATCGTGGTTTATAAACTTTAAACCATGGCTTTCCATTTAACCGTGGTTTAAACACCGTCATTAAAAACATTTTTTCTACTAGTGCATGTACCTGGCAGGGAGGTAGCACCTGGGGACACAGGCGATTCTTGAACCTTATCCTTTTTCTTATTCTTCGCTTGTTTACTATCATTTTCCTTCCTCTGTCTTTTCTTAGAAATAGAGAGCCACTCCCAGTTAATCGCCGGGCCGCGCCCTCAGCGGCGTAATAGTTGTAACGACCCCAGAACCACCCTAGGAGTTAGGGACGTTACACGCCGTGTATCTATTACCTAATAATGTAAGGCTCTAACACACGGAACCCAAAACCGAAACAAAGTACACTTTTATTAAATGAATGACCGGTTACAAAGATGATCTGTACAATTACACATACTGAGCAGAAGCAAAACCAATTACAAAATGGAAACATATAACTGAAGGGGCTTTAAGCCATAACTATAAATGCAAAATGAAAGATGAAGCATAAAGCATAGCAGAGTCTTCAAAGGAAACTTAAACCTGCAAATCAGAAAGAAATAGGGGTGATCCAAACTATAGCTCAGTAGGTGATAAACTTCATCAACTGAGCATGCTCAAAACTAATACTGAACATAAACGTATACATATACATAGCTTAACAAAACAGATCAAAATTCGTAACAGGAATCAGATAGAGGATGAAGATTTCTCAAATCAGAGGAGAAGCAGATCCGAACAGAAACAGATGCTTATCAAATCAGAGTAGAGAGATAGGACTGGGCAAGTTGAACAGAATCTCAGTCAAAGCAAACCACAAACATAGAAGTTCAGATTGGAAGCTTGATCAAAACATAGGTGGGACACTAGACACCAGCTGACACATCAGAAGGGCAACACCATGGCCCTATGGATCCGTAGATCCCACACTGAAGTCACTGAGATGACTATAGACCCGTTGGTCACTAAATATCCAGGGGACCCTGAGAGAAAGAACAGAAGGGAACCCGACGAACAAAACAGAAGGAATTCCTACGCAACAAGCTACGGGACAGCCCGACTCGACTATCCAAGGCTTAGAAGCTCAACATCTAGGTCTCAAAACAGAAGCTTTGCAAAACAAAGCAAAAGCCTTAACAGAATCTTATCAAAACATACCAGAAGTTCTTAACAAAGCAGAAGTTGTAATCCGACTAACACATACAAAAGCCAAACCGTAAACAGAAGCTCAAACGCTCATCTGGAGCAAAATCGAGATCGGAAACTCTAACGGAGATTTTCAGATTGAAAAACTCATATTAATGAGCTAAAACACATCCCAATTGATATTACACACTAAAAGAAAACCAACACTGCAAACGGCACTCAAAACGGAGCTAAAACGCGAAAGTTAGGCAAAAACAGACCTGTGTCCGGACATGCGTCCGACCTTGCATGTCCGGACACCCTCCGCGGATGAAACTCCAACACGTCCGGACTTACGTCCAGGTAAGAAGTTCGGACGCAAGGAAAACACGAATTTCAGAGATGTCCGGACATCTGTTCGGACTTACATGTCCGGACAAACTCTGAGAAATTCTTACGCGGGTGTCCGAACTTGTTTCCGGGCTTGCAAGTTCGGACACAAGTCGAACTGCAACCCAGAGATCGTCCTCGCACCCCATCCGGACTTTCATATCCAGACAGAAGTCCGGACACCACACAAAACACGGCAAAAAGAAAGTGTACGGAGGAACGTCCGGACTTACATGTCTAGACGGAAGTCCGGACACTGTAAAAACTGTAGAACTCAATGTTAAATGCAGAGCAAATCCGTGGCTAAAATCTCCCACAATTTATACATAATTAATCATAGCAAAGTAGCACAATGAAAACACATTTCCACGGGGTTTCGGCAGATTAAAACGTGAACCAAAATCTGTCGGAAACATCACAATCAGAGAATTAAACAATCATATACGGAAACGAACAAAACCGGAATTCCCGTGGTTAAACGCACCCACCCAAATCCATTCACCACCTACCTCACATTCGACGCAAAGCTATCTCTGCGGACTCTTCGAATCCCCACTCGAATCACGAACGCTCGGACTGAATAATCAGATTCTAAAATCAAATCAGAAAGGGGGAAAAGGAGGAACTCAATGGAGACCGAAACCGAAATAAACAACACAAACCTGGAGAACATTTAACTGACTAACGAAGTCCACAACGAACAGTCTAGCATCTGGACCTTGGGAGAGAATTGGAGAATGGATGAAGAGAAGATTGAGAAAAGGGAGGGAGTTATTGACAACGCGAAGCGGAAGAAGAACGAGAATAAAGTTAGGAGTGGAGGGATAAACTATTGTGGAAGGAAAATAAGGAAATGAGAGTTAGTAAATTAATAAGAGGGAAAATGAGTTTTTCCTAACTCATTAATAATTAACAAAACAAAGAAGGACAATACTAACCCTCCTTCTCCAAAGCTACATAATAACGTTGGTCAAATGTCATAGACATATTAAAATAAGATTAAAAATTAATATGAACTCCCTTTGTGAATCAGAAAGAAAATAAATAAACAACAACAAAAAATTTGGGGCATAACAATAGTTGACCCGTTCAACACCAACTTTGAAGGTAACAAAGTTCCAATTAAAAAAGGGACCCACCTTCGACCCAATTTGAGAAAAGTCTGTGAAAATAGAGACAGGGTAAGAGAAAGTCCGTGCGGAAACAATGTTAAAACAAAAAGAAGAATATGAGACATAGTTCCAGAGTTTCTCAGGAGAAATTTCCGCGCATTTTAAAATTTTGTCAATACGCTCTTGTTCACTATTCACTCTCCTCAAAATTTTGGAGATTGGATCATCAGAGTGTGGGACTGGTGAACTCTATAGCTGCCCCTTCTCGAAAGACGAGAAATATGGGACCCCAAGAAAGCGTCTAGAAGGGGAAACAACAATAAACCACCTCGAGTTCCTACCCTTCGCAACCTTCTTACACTAAAAACTAGAGTGTCCAGCGCACCCAAAAATTGTGTAATTGTTAGGATCAACACGACTGGTCAAAAATATTGGACAAATTTGATCGCTGCAGGTAGAATTTTATTCTCTGTACAGAGGATGACAAATGCGTGAAGGCAAGCTATATCATTCGGGAGAAGATGTACAAGAGTGCAACATCTTCAGACAAGAATCCCGTGGATGAATGGATATGGCGGGATTGACATACCATGAAAAAAGAAATCGGAAATATACTACATAGCCCAGCCCAAAATCGTAATGAGGGTGGGAATTGATTGATAGACGAAAAATGCGAGTACCTATGGGAACCCTAACATCTCTCAAAATTTTGGCCAAGGAAGGTACATCGAGAGTAGAAGGAAGAGGTTGACGATTTTTAGCAAAAGGGCGCTCAGGTGATAAAAGAGTAGAGCAGAAGTTCTTACCATCCCCTACACCCTGAATCAACTACAGAGCAAGACCAAAACCTTTCATTTTATCCTTGGTGGAACTTGAAGAATCTATGATCACCGAAAGATGAAGGTTGTGAAGCCCGTAAAAGCAACAATGAAGGCGAAAAGAGTGGCAAGAATTCTAAAGGTCAAGAGAGTAGATAGAATGGCGACAGTTGTAAGAAAAACAAAGAAAGAGAAAGAAATGGGGCTCCCAAAATATAAAAGTGGTAAAACTTCCCTCTTTTCAAAATATAAATATAATAATTAAGTGAAAAGCTCCCATTTTTCGAAGCAACGCAGAGACTCTGTGTATTCTTCAAAGTAAGCGCACGCGCAGGCACGAACGGAAATTGAAAGGCACGAGTTCGGCACAAACGAAAGGTAAGGTAGCTCTTTTTCCATGCTTCAGCAAAGAAAAAGAACTTGAGGGACTAATGAGGGAAGATGGATAAAAGAGACAAAGTAAGAGCTTGTGGGACTGCAAACCCGGTGGAATTTTGTGAAAAAGCCATGACTCTACTACGAAGTTCCTCTTTTAAATGGAAGATCGATAAAAAGTAGAACTTGTGGGACTGATGAAGAGGGAAAAATCAAGATCAACAAAGAAATCAAAGGAGATAAAGGCCCAGAAAAGATCAAGTAAATATAAAGATAGAAGGATTATTATTTAAATCTTAGAAAGTATAGAAAGTGATGTATAAGTAGCGTTCGAGAAGTTATCCCCGGGCGACCAGCAAAAGAATATGTAAAGCGATTGGGTGCCTGTGCACGAGCGCATCAATAAAGGTATCATAGTATCCATGCCTGGGCCCACCTATAGTAGCGACCAGCCGAATGTGCCGGGGAGTAGAACAAAAATAGGATTAGGTGTTGACTTAGCTTGACAGCCTGAAGAATAACAAACTCATAGCCTGGCAGTAACAAACTGACAGGCTGATGATACAAGAGAAATTATAGGAAAGAAACTATAAATAGGGGTTCACCCCAAAACAATAAACACGCAATCAATATTTGATTACCTCAGAACTCGAACTCTCTCTCTTCTTCCTCTGGTTGTCATCTAAGGAACCAGGTAATTCAGGAGGGATCCTAGAGATAGAATTAGAGATAATAATAGAATAACTAGTGTCGAATCGAGATAGGTAGAAATGGGAAGATAACTGATCTTTCAATAAACTTACCCTACATTTTAAGAATTCAGTATGTATATCTAGTACAATTTCAGCAGTATCATAATTCAATTTATAGTTTTATATATATGCCGATACATTTTTTTATATACTAACAGTCCATTTGTACAAAGCAAAAAATTTATGAATATAACCATCTATAATTACATTAGAATGTAGCTAAAAAATTATATTCGATACAGAGACCATTATCATCGGTCTATGATTAATGATAACATGTAATGTTTTAAGTTAAATTATTCTTACCATTGTTTGTGCTAGGATTTTAGGCCCATTTCCCCAGGATTGTGGTGAGATCGACATGGTTACTGAAGAAGAAAAAATCACAAGATAATATAATGATAAACTAGTGACACAAGGATATACGTGGTTCGGTCCAAACATGACCTATGTCCACGGGAGAAGATATAACAAATTTCATTAAGAAGATGAGGATTACAAGTTTACATGAGGATTACCCAACCAACTCATCATACCGTGTGAAATACCCCTAACTAATTAAACATTGATTAAACATTTAATCAATTAAATTAAGGCCTAAAGATGCCTTAAAAATCAATTTAAAAACAACAATGGTCAACATAAAGCAAATATTGCACCCTATGACCATTTACGGTAAATATATACCCAAATGAACTCCTTAGAACCTAAAATTTTGTCCTAAGAATTATAACTCATATATTAACGTACTAAAACTATTGGATAACACTTCAACATAAAGAACAAGCATTAACATTCTTAAAAGTCACTTAGGGCTAAAATATGCTCTAAGAAGTCTTAAAGGTCTTATGACCTCCATTTGATTCCAAATTAAATTTCTAAGTTTAATAATCATGTAATGGATATAATAAAACCATTACCAAAGAAATCAAAGCTCAAAAACAAGCTTTAACACAAAATGTGCACTAAAACTCCGTAAAGCACATTTTTGTGAAATTGTCTTCCAAATTGGTTTCTGATGGACTTTAGGGTCTTGATTACCCTTAATTATAATAATGTGACATAATGTATCACATTAGAATGTCTAATTCAAAGTTTTTCAAAAATATAGAAATATGTGCCTTGATTGTGAATAGTACTTTTATAACATGTAATTCTTTAATCTAGTCAATGGTCAAACTCTTCCCTTTGACCTTGACCATCATATGCCATTTAATGTGAGTATCCTCTGTATCAAATAGCCGGCCACACCTATTTACACATATGGCTCAAAAGGTACTTTTATAAAGTAAAGATAAGTATCATGTATGCCATTAGTTAAACAAATTCTTTCATCTTTGACCTTGGCTATTCTTTGCCTTCAACTTAAGGTCTTTTCCTTAGCAAGTAGCCGCCCATATACATATATATTGATGACTCATAAAAGAAACCTTATAAAGTAAGATATGTGTCATTGTTAACTTAACCAATCTATATTATTTTTCCACATTGCTTTATCCTTTCCGGCAGCCTTAGGAAACCCACCAAAATATATTCCATGAGTCATCCTTAACTATTTTGTAAAATATGATTTTATTTCTTTAAAAGCCATAAGTCTTCTTTTCCTTCATTTGCTCCTCTCCCTAATAGACTCATTGTATTCTATTATATGAGAAAAGTATGTTTGTAGTATAGAGTGGGAGTATTTATACTAAGTGACATAGAGTAGAGAATATAAGACTATAACAGGGGTAACTTAGGAATAAAACCAATAGCCCCCCTTAAGTCTACCCCGTACAAACTTAGTCATCTATGAGATATAGACCCACTCTATGTAATATTTTTGTGTAATCTGGTCCACCAAGGCTCTTTGTTAGGAAATCTGCCAGCTGTTGTGTGTTGGAAATATGTTGAACTTGAATAAGCCCTTCACGAATTTTCTGTCGGACAAAGTGTATGTCGATCTCTATGTGTTTGGTTCGTTGGTGTTGAACTGGATTGCGAGCAATGTAGACAGCGGACTTGTTGTCACAGTTGACTGGAACTGGATTGGAGCCATCAACGCCCAATTCGTGGATGATCCTTGTCAGCCAGGCGAGCTCGCATGTAATGTTTCGCATAGCCCGGTATTCGGCATCGGCACTGGATAGTGAGACACTCTTCTGCTTCTTTGATTTCCATGCAATGGGGCTCCCTCCTAAAAGAATGATGTAACCAGATACGAATTTTCTTGTAGTTGGACAACTAGCCCAATCACTATCACTATACACGTCCAGCGATAGGGATGGGGTGTTGTTCAATAGAATGCCATGTTCGTGGTACCTCTAAGATATTGTAAAGTGTGGAGAGCTGCATTATAATGAGTGACTCTTGGTGTTTTTAGGAACTGACTAAGGAGTTGAGTTGTAAACCCAATGTCAGGTCTTGTGTGAGTGAGAAAATTCAGTTTCCCGACGAGACTACGATATAGATATGGATGTTCAAGGAGTTCCCCTTCGTCTCGATGTAATTTGCACCCTAAGGGCAACGGAGAGGGAGAATGTTTTCCATGCATGGTATCAAATTCCTTAATGAGATCGTTACAATATTTTCGTTGTGATATGACGAGCCCCGAGTTTGTGTGAAGGAATTCCATTCCAAGAAAGTAGCTTAGTTTTCCCAAGTCCTTGATTTTGAATTCCTTGTCCAGGTGTTGTTTAATATGGTTAATTTCTGTAATGTCATCTCCAGCTAGAAGTATATCATCTACATATATCGCGAGATGGGTGGTATGATTGTGTCGATGTTTACTGAAAAGGGAGTAATCGTTATCAGGCTTCGTATATCCTAGAGTCTCGAGAAGATCACTCAGCCTAGCAAACCATTGCCGGGATGCTTGTTTTAAACCATATAAAGATTTTCGAAAACGACATGCATTGGCAGTGCCATTTGTCTTCAACCCGGGGGGAAGGTGCATATATATCTCTTCATGAATATCTCCATGTATAAAAGCGTTGTGAACATCTAGCTGATGTAGATTCCATCCCTTTTTGACCGCAATGGCAAGAAGAGTAGTGAGGGTGGTCATGTGAACAACGGGAGAAAATGTCTCTGTGTAGTCGGATCCAAAACGTTGACTGAACCCTTTTGTACAAGACGGGCTTTGTAGCGTTCGATGGATCCATCAGCATTAAGTTTGGTCTTATGGACCCATCTACATCCGATTGCCTTTTTGTGTTTTGGGAGCTTAGTAAGTTCCCAAGTGTCGTTGGAAGTAAGGGCATGCAGTTCTTTGTTCATAGCATCTATCCAATGTTGACTCTTTGAAGCTTCTTCATATGAAGAGGGTTCGTGCAGGTTTAAAATTGTATCATAGTGTACAGCGTTGGTAATGGCATTTATGTATGTAGATCTATTTGGGGTAAGATCTGTTAGAGTATAGATATAGTCATTATTTGTAGTAGTCACATTAGTGGCATGATTTTTGTTAAGCCTATCATAAAGAATATCACTAAAGAGATCAAAGTGTGGAGAGGTAGTATGTGAACCAACGACATAATCTTTAAGGTATGAGGGTGCATTTCGGGATCGTGAAGATCGTCGAAGTGTTTGAGTATGTGGAGCATCAGTGTTGTCATTGTTGTCATTCTGAGATATGACACGTTGATCGTTCAAGGAAGTATGTGTATGATCAGTGTGTATGTCATGCATATAAGGTGCATGTTGTGTTTGAAGCTGATCATTGTCATAGAAACCATTATGTTTGTCTTGCATATCATGCGTATAGTGTGCATGATCGGTGGAAGGTTGTGAGCTATGAGGTGGAGTGGAGGTGTTAGGCGTGGAAGTATTTAAAGAATCATGCAGAACATAACGTAGATGATCCTGATCCATGTGGTATGGTGTAGTATCACCATTTGGTAGAATGAGAGAATGAGATTCAAGAGACATATTATCCCTTTGGAAAGGGAAGTGAAATACCCCGTAATTAAAAACAGTGATTAATTAGGCTAATTATAATTTTAAAGGCTTAATTACACTTAAATAAATATGAGGGAACAGATCCCAAAGAAAACGGACCTTTAAAATGGTTTAAAAGCATAAACGAACCTTAAAGCGCGTTTTTCGAGGAAACCGGGCAAACGTGACTTTAAGCAGGTCAAATAGACTCGTAACAATTTTGATCAACTAAATAGTCACTAATAAATATTATTGGAGCTTTAGAACTAATAAAATTAATTAAACGAGAAATTCCGGAAAACGGGTTCCGGTTAGTAAAACTGTCAAAACCGAGAAGTTGTGGGGTAAGAACGCAAATAAACAAACTTAGTGTGTCCACTTTTGTAAATAAAAGTCAAAAATCTGTAGAGGAGGGTGTGTGTGGCCGATGGACTCCTCTCACCCACTCTCTTTATTTCTTTCTTATGTGCTAAAAGACAAACAAATTAAGTAAAAGCAAAAAGAAAGGGACTCTCTCTCCTCACTTCCCTTCACCCTCTCACGGTTCCCCCTCCTTCTCTTTCTCTATTCTCCTCTTCCTCCTGCGACATCCATGGAGAATTGAAGAAGCTCACACAAAACCCACCTTCTCTCCTCTTGTTAACCCCTTAATCCTTCTCCAAAAATTACAAAATTAGTACCATTGGAATCCCCTTGCAAAGGAGAACACTTTCCTCCTTTCAAAAATCCAAAAGCTCCATTTTCGTTTTCATGGGTGTTCCTTCCTTGAAGATTCAAGTCCACCATTAGAAGCACCTTCACCTCCTTGTTACTTTGAGGTAAAAAGAATTTCAAAAATCCTTCATTTCTATCTCTCATTGGCATTATAAGGATTTTCAGTTTTTGAACTCTTGGTTCTTCTTGCTCCAGCCGATTTTGGCTCTTTTTCTTGGGCTAGGAATCTTGTTCTTTTGCTAGTCAAGAACTTCATCCATCCATTGGAAGGTAATACTTATTTCTAAACCCTAAAACAATTAAATTCTAGGGTTAGTGCAAGAATGAATGTTAAATGGTATTGTGTATTGATATGGGTTGTATCACTTGGTGTGTGTGAACCTCATTGGGACCGAGAACAAAGGAGAAGAAAGGAAGAGAAGGAAAAAGGAAGAAAGAAAACTAGTAAGACAAGGTAATTGCCTTCACCTTGAGCTAGTTTTGTATATGGCATTGTAACAGTTTTTGAAGTAGTAAAATGAATGGAGTATTGAGTAATGAGTAGTAAGTATGTTGTAGCATAATGAGTAATGGTATTGAAACATTTTTGAAGTTTTTAAATGACTTTTAAAAGCTTGTGAAAACATGGGGTATTGAATGTGTATGTGCAGGAATTCTATGTTGTTGTAGTAGTGTTGGAATGTGAGTATAATGTGTTCTATAAACAGGTTGTGAAAATGAGCAAATTGTGAGATGAAATAGTGTGTGAGCAGAGTAAGAATTATAGGGGAGACTATGTCAAATTTTGTGTAGGAATGAGGGGACTTAAGTTGTTTAAGAGGAGGAAGTAACCTAGGTGATAACTAGGGGTATTTGGGAGTGTAATGGGACTGTTGCGTAGTTTAAAACAGATGTGGATAAGGTTTAGGTGATTTAAAGGAATAAGATGTGAAGTAATGTGTTTTGGATGCTAGGAATAGCATTAGTAGAGGGAGTAATGGAGGAAAGAAGTTAAGATGAAAATCTGTAGCATTTGGGGTAAGAACAAAATCTGTAGCATTTGGTGTGAGGAAAATTAGTGTAAGTGTTGGGATGGAATGAGAAAAATGTGTAAGTATAACTAGGATTGAGTAATGTATTTGGTGAATGGATTAAGGTATTTTAGGAGGCCTAAATGGCATTATATCATGTGGGATTACATGTAGGAAGATTGGGGAAGAGATGGGTAAGAAAGGAATTGAAAAACAAAGCCTGTAGCAGTGTTCTGCTACCGTCCGACCCAGAGCTTGGATCGGACCGTGGGTCGGACAAGGCTTAAGCAACGAGAATAAACATTCTGGAATGGTCCGACCCAGGAGCCGTGAGTCGGACATGGGTCAGACGGGCAAGAAAATTCTGTTGTCGAAGCTTCTGACTCCGTCCGACCCAGAGGGTGAGTCGGACGTGGGTCGGACGCAGCTTGGACAACAGAACCGAAACCTTCTGGAATGGTCCGACCCAGAGGTGTATGGGTCGGACGGAACAGTCTGGGTCGGACGGGAAGAATTTCAGAGGGCGAAAATCTACTGGAATGGTCCGACCCAGGGCTTGGGTCGGACGGTGGGTCGGACGACCCATAACTTACAAAAAAAAAGTTTTATTATATGATTATAGTAATCATATGTATATATATGCCTATACACAAATATGTATATGTATGTAGTAACACACCATTAATGAAGTAGTAAAGGTAAGGAAGTAAGTAAATGTGTAAGGAAACAAGTTTAAGAAGTAGTAAAGGAAAGAATGGTTTTAAACCCAAATAAGGAAGTAATAAGTAGTAAGTATGCATTGAAAGTAACAATGAGGGAGTAAGTTAGATCAATAATAGGTCATTGATCATACAACTTCATGTATGTATAGGAATCAAATAGTTGATCGTCAAAGGACCCGGTAGTACAAAAACGACGGTGTACGGTACGATTTCTTCATGCCCTGTATCCTAACTTGGTTACCCCGATTTGTGTGCTTATGTGATCACCAATAAGATAAATGCACGAATCGGACTTATATTGCACTTAACAGTGTTTGAACTACTTTGTTCTTGTTGTATTCTCTTGAACATTTAGTTTGTATAATTCATGAAATGAATGAATGTAAATGATGTGTATGTGTATACGATGAGTATTTGTGTATTGTACTGATGTATGAAAGGTAGTAATGACTTCTACTAATTCCTAACATTCTAACTTCTAACTTGAGTAATGAGTAAAATGGAATGAGTAGAAGTCCGATATAGTTTCGGCCACGCGTGAGGATAAGGAAACACAAGAGGTTGGATCCGAATCCTGGCTGTAATCTTTTCCATGGACCAAATCCCTTGAATGAGTAGCATCCTGGATTAGTGGGCCACCCTAAAGCCCGGTGGTGGGATGTAGTAATCCCTGCCCGGAGGTCATACCGACTTAACTGGAGTAAAGTATGTAAGAAGTAAGTATTGTATGTGTATTGGTCTTGAGTATTGCGAGTCATTGACCGGGAGTAATAAAGTATTGAACACCCGATTAACCCGGGTGTGTAATGAGGCTAACAAGACCTTTGTATGGATTGGAGGAATGTATCTCCGTATTGGGGTGAGTATTCGGTAAGTATAATTGGATGACTTGAATTGTCTTCCTTGCTTGTATTGAATGTATGTATGCCTTGTGTATGGAATGTATTAAATTGTAATGTATAAGCATGTATGTATGTATGTATGAATGAAACGAACCGCATGTACTCGACCAAATAGTTGGCGTACCCTCGCTAGTACGCGGGGTATGCGGTTATCATATTCAGCGTAAGCTGACCCCCTAGGGGGAATGTTTTTATTCTACAGGTATCCGCGAGGCGTGATGGTCGAGTAAGGACCTTGCTGGATTCTTTTTGGGTAGTTAGTAGGATTGAAATGGTGTACCGAGTTGTACACGGCTAGGGCCTTTTTGAGTAGCCGGTGTACCATGTGGTACACCTTTTTGGGTAACAAACTGTGATTGGATAGAAATGAGTAAATGTACAAACTCTTAATTTTTGGGAAGTAGCCTTGGAATGTAATTCGTATATTTGGATACTCGGTAATCAATTGTAAGTAAGTATTCGGTATTGTAAGTAAGTAGTATGTATTTGGTTATTCTAATCGTCAGACCGTTACTGTAAGTAGTAGTAGCCTTGTTAGTCTCGGATGACTAACGGCGTTGTATTGCTAAACGGGAAATTGTTAGGATAAACTATATACAAAAGAACAAAATAATAAATAATCCTACAACTCTACTACGGGTAGCAAAATAAAACCCGGTCGGAGTATAGTGTAAATATATTACGACCGAGAGTATCGAACCCAAGGGACTTATAGAAAATTAGTCCTAATCCGGTAAACCTATTCTAAACAAGGGGGGAAATTGAATGTAATTTAAACCCTAATTAAAACTACTAAACTATGTGGTAATTACAATGAAATTATCTTGATAGGGTTAAAACCATCTAAGTATCAATATGAACTCAACATAAACACAGCCTTCGAATTAACCAACAACTGAATACGCCGGGTGTCCTGCCGGATACCACTTGCACGGCATATTCAAAGACATTGAATATGCCGGACATTGGCCACCCGGCAGTGCATCCGGCATAGTCATAATGCATATTCTTTCTCCAGTTTCCGAGTAGAAAACAGAAGACTCATCCCTATTAACAATCGAGCATATATCATGCCACGAAATGAACAAGTAATGGGAAAGGTGGTTAATCTCACTCTACCACTAACTCTTAATTCATAAGAAGAGAGTAGAAAGACCATTAAGAGAGTCTAACCTATCTTACTTGGGACTTGTCTTCCACAAGTAAGAATTGCATGAAGAGAAAAAGAGATCAACCTATTCTCTTTCAATAAGAACCATACTCTTAATAAACTTGAAAATTATATTAAAGAAATCATATTGTTTACAAGAAGGAATTCATCCCTAACCAAGAATAAGCAAGGAGTTCTACATCTCCATCCACACAACTACAAGAAGAGAATACAAAGGGGAGAAGGGAATGGTCATAGCCTTAACCCGACAGGATCTTCTTCTTCTTCTTCGCGTGGATGGAACTGTAGAAACTTCCTTGGACACCAACAATGGAGTGGGCGGAATTGGAGTGTGAATGGAGTGTATATGGTGTTGAAGTGTGTCAAATTGTTGCCTTCCTCGGCCTACTTATAGGCATCAAATGTGTCGTTGCCGGGCGTCGTGCCGGATCACCAATAGCCGGCACACGTGATAAATGCGCCCAACTGTTAACGGTCGAAACCGCCAAATTTGCGCGAAACAGTGTATATGCCGGGCAGGAGCTACCCGGCATCACACCCGGCACCACGTGCAAAATGTGTTGTCTAACCGTTAATTAAACCGCTAAATCCGCGCGAAAAGGCGCTTGTGCCGGACATGAGATGCCCGGCACCACACCCGGCATCGGTTGGTATGCTAACGGTAACTAACTGCTAACTTCAGGCGAACTGGGGTGACTTTTCAGTATGTGCCGGATGTCCTGCCGGACATCAGATGCTAGGCACACTCACAGACTTTGAATGCGCCTGACACCAGACACCCAGCGCGCCACCCGGCAGTTCTCCTGTTTTGCTCCAAACTTGTGTCGTGAACTGGACAGCCAGCACCAAGCCCGGCACCACTTGGTCTTTTGATTAGAAATTCATTCCTTGCATGGAAAACATATAAAAACATCAATCTGAACAAATAATAGACTTTATACATGATATAGCATAAATAGCATATATTTAACCTTATTTAGATAAATATAATACTAAATCTAGCACATAAAATATGATAAGTCTGCGGCTTATCAAGGCCCTACACTTACCTTTTGCTAGTCCTCGAGCAAAACAAGATTAGAAAGGAGTAATTACTTATGCACAAAACAGATAGACTTTAGAATGACAATAAGATAAATATTCTTAACTCCCTGACTCTATTTCATAAGTATCACTTAATCATCCTTATCCATCAAAACATACTAATGGGTATAAAATAAAGACTTTCAAAATCGATCAAAAACTTTTGGGCTATTTTGCATAAGGGATTTGTAATCTCTCCTTTTTCCGGTTTCCATCATTCAGCTCTATTTTTCAAGAGTTTCTGAATGTGGCCAAGACACTCATCATTGGTTTTTATTATTCAGCCCTATTTTGCAAGGGTTTCTGAATCAACCATGATTTTTTTCTACATTGAAGAACGGGGAATTTAGGAGAAAAATAAAAGGAAAAACTCTCGTTTCTTGCTTTTATTCTGAGGCATTTTTGCAACCTCAAGGAATATAATGCTTTTCCTTTGGAAGAAGATTTTTTTCTTTCTTTTTTTCTTTTTCTTCTTCTTTCTTTTGCACAAAAACCCTTTTTAAGATTTTCACCCAAAAGATTTTTCACAATTTGAAAAGAAAAGAAATAAATACCCAGAAATACATAAAGGAAAGAATTAGGAGAAAGATCATATACTCATGTTAATAAAGAGAATCAAAAAGTTAAAAACAGGAATCTACAAGTCATTAGAAAGCTTACCTTTTGAGAGAACAAGCTTTTATTCATTCCGAATCTCATCTTAATCAAAAACATGCAAAAAGTTTAGTAAAACATCGATAAAACTCACAACTTATGCATATTAATAAAAACTTATTTTTTTTAAGGGGGGTCCCTGCCCTACACTTGGCAGGAACACTGTCCCCAGTGTTCAAAAGAAAAAGAAAATAAATAAAGAAAGACTTTTAATAAAGAAAATTAAAAGTAATTAAGAAGAAAATGACTCCCCTGTGGTGCAAGAAGACTAGACGCGTGGGGGCTGCCCTACACTGAGCCTTTTGGCTACTTGGCGAATGATTAAAGATCTTGATAGAAACGAAGATCGATTTCGCATACTCCCGTTGATCAATTTAGTGTTGGAGACGGGAGTTGACCAAGTGGTCATAGTTTGAGCAAAATGTTGCTACATTAACAACGTCATTGACTTATGCTCTATGCGAATGGTTGATGTCTCTGCCAGTTCTGCTTCCTCAGGTGGTATAAAATCTGGCATTTCGGAGCACTGGGCGTGTAGTCGCAAACTTTTCCACATTCGCCTGCTGAGGAAGAGAGTTCTTGCCATTCGCCTTTGGTATTGGCTTCCATTGTGTAGGGAGTACGTTTGTTGGTTTCATCGATGTCCTCTTTGTCTCATGATTGCGGACACACAAATCTTCATGAAGATTATGCAATCGGAGATGCATTCACCTATTTAACTCAGGAGGAGCAACACAAAAACACTATAATATTTTGTAAATAATAATAAAAAAAACTAAGATGATTACATAATTAGAGTTACGAAAATGAAAAGAGAAAAAAAATTGGTTGTGCCGGACTCGGTGCCGGGTATGAGGTGCCCGGCACTGGACTTTCTCCAACTATGCCGTATGTATAAAACCCGGCATCAGGCCCGGCGTAATCAATCCGAGAATAAAATAAACGGAATAAAGAATAGGTAGGATTAGAAGGGAGGGATAAAGACAAATTATACAGAATATTAATATTTTACAAAAAAAAAAATAAATAGTTTGAACATGCCGGACGCGGTGCCGGGTGGGAACTACCCGGCATTGGACTTTCTCCAATACTGCCGGGTTGAAGTTACCCAGTATGCCACCCGGCGCGTTCAAACTTGAAAATAAAAATAATAAAAAATAATAAAAATGGGAAAGGGAAAGGGAAGTTAACATAAAAGATCAATGGAAAAGAATATTTATAGACAAATAAAAGATAAAAAAAAAGACAATGCGAAGTAAAAGTTGAAGTTTGATTATGCCGGGTCGTGCGCCGAGTAAACTCTATCCGGCGCAGGACTTCCTCCAAAGATGCCGGATGTAGAACACCCGGCAGTGTACCCGGCATTTTCAACTGAAAATAAAATTAACAAATTAAATTAAAGAATCATAGAATTAAAGAATAAAGAATAGGGCGTTTTTACCGAATTTAGGACTTGGACTAATTCCAAGTCCCCGGCAACGGCGCCAATTTGCTAACGAGAAATTGTTAGGATAAACTATATACAAAAGAAAAATAATAAAACTAATCCTACAACTCTACTACGGGTAGCAAAATAAAACCCGGTCGGAGTATAGTGTAAATATATTACGACCGAGAGTATCGAACCCAAGGGACTTATAGAAAATTAGTCCTAATCCGGTAAAACCTATTCTAAACAAGGGGGGAAATTGAATGTTTTCTAATCCTAATTAAAAACTAAACTAGTGGTAATTACAATGAAATTATCTTGATCAGGGTTAAAACCATCTAAGTATCAATATGAACTCTCAACATAAACACAGCCTTCGAATTAACCAACAACTGAATACGCCGGGTGTCCTGCCGGATACCACTTGCACGGCATATTCAAAGACATTGAATATGCCGGACATTGGCCACCCGGCAGTGCATCCGGCATAGTCATAATGCATATTCTTTCTCCAGTTTCCGAGTAGAAAACAGAAGACTCATCCCTATTAACAATCGAGCATATATCATGCCACGAAATGAACAAGAAATGGGAAATGGTTAATCTCACTCTACCACTAACCTTAATTCATAAGAAGAGAGTAGAAAGACCATTAAGAGAGTCTAACCTATCTTACTTGGGACTTGTCTTCCACAAGTAAGAATTGCATGAAGAGAAAAAGAGATCAACCTATTCTCTTTCAATAAGAACCATACTCTTAATAAACTTGAAAATTATATTAAAGAAATCATATTGTTTACAAGAAGGAATTCATCCCTAACCAAGAATAAGCAAGGAGTTCTACATCTCCATCCACACAACTACAAGAAGAGAATACAAAGGGGAGAAGGGAATGGTCATAGCCTTAACCCGACAGGATCTTCTTCTTCTTCTTCGCGTGGATGGAACTGTAGAAACTTCCTTGGACACCAACAATGGAGTGGGCGGAATTGGAGTGTGATGGAGTGTATATGGTGTTGAAGTGTGTCAAATTGTTGCCTTCCTCGGCCTACTTATAGGCATCAAATGTGTCGTTGCCGGGCGTCGTGCCGGATCACCAATAGCCGGCACACGTGATAAATGCGCCCAACTGTTAACGGTCGAAACCGCCAAATTTGCGCGAAACAGTGTATATGCCGGGCAGGAGCTACCCGGCATCACACCCGGCACCACGTGCAAAATGTGTTGTCTAACCGTTAATTAAACCGCTAAATCCGCGCGAAAAGGCGCTTGTGCCGGACATGAGATGCCCGGCACCACACCCGGCATCGGTTGGTATGCTAACGGTAACTAACTGCTAACTTCAGGCGAACTGGGGTGACTTTTCAGTATGTGCCGGATGTCCTGCCGGACATCAGATGCTAGGCACACTCACAGACTTTGAATGCGCCTGACACCAGACACCCAGCGCGCCACCCGGCAGTTCTCCTGTTTTGCTCCAAACTTGTGTCGTGAACTGGACAGCCAGCACCAAGCCCGGCACCACTTGGTCTTTTGATTAGAAATTCATTCCTTGCATGGAAAACATATAAAAACATCAATCTGAACAAATAATAGACTTTATACATGATATAGCATAAATAGCATATATTTAACCTTATTTAGATAAATATAATACTAAATCTAGCACATAAAATATGATAAGTCTGCGGCTTATCATGTATCACCCGCCAGGAGTAAGTAAGTACGTAAGTATTCTGCTGTGAGTAAAGTAATTACGAGGATGATTAGAGATTAATGGAAGGATTAGCGGCTGGGGTGTTACAAATGTAGACTCGTGAAATATGACGTCACGAGATATAATAATTTTGTAATCAGAAAGGCGTAACAACTTGTAGCCATTTTATCTTTCTGCAACACCTAAGTGAATGCAAGGTGTCGATCGAGGATCAAATTTACCTTTGTTGGTTCCAAGGACCATGGCATATGCAAGACACCCAAAAACACGAATATTTTTATAGTCGGGTTTATGGTTGTGTAGACGTTCGTAAAGAGATATTCCTTGATTAGCTTTGCTGGGGAGACGATTTATTATGTATGTGGCTTGCAATATGCATTCTCCCCAATATAAGAGAGACATGTTGGAGTGGAAATGTAAGGCACGAGCTGTTTCCATAAGGTATATGTGTTTACGTTCAACAACTCCATTTTGTTGGGGCGTATGAGCACATGAAGTTTGGGGTATAATGCCTAGATTGTTAAAAAATAATTTCCCTTCGTTCAAGGATCCTAACTCCATTGCATTATCAGATCGAATCATTTTGATGGTTTTCCCAAATTGAGTCTTGACATAAGCTATGAAAAATTTAATGAAGGGAAAAGCATCTGATTTATTTTTGAGTAATTTAACCCAAAGAGCTCTACTATAATCATCAACAATGGATAAAAAGAAACGACTACCGTCATGTGTGGGTTGTCTAAATGGGCCACATACATCCAAGTGGATGAGATCAAATGTAGCATCACATCGACTATTAGAAATAGGAAATGGTAGTCGATGGTTTCTAGCCTTATCACATGAATCACAATGGAAATCCATAGGTATATTTTTATTATCAACTATATCAAGCTTAGTAAGTTTTGGCAAAGGTACATGACCTAGGCGGTAATGCCATAATATGGTGTTCCTATATGTAGCAAAACATGGAATAAAATCCATAGGAACAACATTATTGGAAGACAAACTATTTAAACCAACAGACTTAGAAGCCCGGTATTTATTTCTCTCATGGATGAAGTTTTCTAAGGCATGATCATGCAAGATGTAAAGGCCTTGAGTCTCTACTCCAAGAGTGACGTGGGCTTTTGACTCAAGGTCCTGCAATTCACAATGATCATGATAAGTCAATAGTCAAGCATTTAATTGAATAAGAAGCTTCCGGACGGATAACAAATTAAATTGGAAGCTCTTAACATGTAGGACTTTATGGAGTGTAAAATTTGGGGAAATCATAACATTTCCAATTCCATCAATGTTACCTATATGACCGTCGGGCATAGCAACTTTATATGTGCAAGGAATATAAGTCTTGTTATCATATAAGGCTATATTTCCACATACACTATCAGTGGCACCAGAATCTATAATCCATTTCCCGTTAAAAATAATGGTGCCTTTACTACTAAAGTTGCAGCAAATATAACTATGTATGGTATCGGTCATAATATTATAAACATTGGTATTGAGGAAATCCAACATATGCGCATGTTGATTAAATGTAGATATATTGTGTGTATTTTGTGACATGCTCTCACGTGTGTCCACTATATCATAATAACCAGAAGCATTGTTATCACAACAAACACAGTAACAATTATAGGTTTGGGCTGTAGGATTAATACCTGAGAACTGATTCACCAAAGCAAGCGCCTGGTCCAGTTCTGCTCCCAAGTCATCCTGGCCCACAATCTGGTTAGCTAGGGCCTGGATCTGCCTTTGACTAAGCCCAGGAACATGCGAGGCCTACCCCCTGAAGTAAGCGGTCAAGGCCTTCAATTGAGAGTCAGAAATGTTCACAGTGTCGCTAGGGTTTTCTCCAGCACCATTGTTATCAGCTTCACCTTCCTCAAGGGTGATGGTGTATGCCTTCTTCCCTTTGGTTTTCCAATGTGTTGGAAATTTCTTGGTCACCCAGAAGCACTGATCATATTCATGTCCCGATTTCTTGCACTTAGCGCATCTAAGCCTTGGTTTTCCATCATCTTTCTGTATTTTGGAATTCGGTCCCGAATTCTTTTTCATGTTGGATGATCCTGCTACAGCGGCAAAGGTAAGAGCTTCGGTATCTTCTTTCTTGTTCTTTTTGTTCAGTCGGTGTTGCTCCTCTTGTCTAAGCATGGCGTAGAGTTTATCTACGGTTGGGAGAGGAGTTATCATCAGAATGTTTGACCGAATACTCTCATATGAATCATCTAATCCCATGAGGAAATCGAAAACTCTTTCATTTTCCATGAATTTCTGAATTTCTTTTGCTGATCCGCAAGTGCAAGTTGGAAGAGTGACCAACAGCTTTTGCTCGTTCCAGATTTTCACCTATCGGGTGTAATACTAGTTAATATTTTGATTCTGTTGTTGCTATATCTTTCTGGATTCTTGCCTCAATGTGTATAGTCGCATCCCTTGAGCCTCTCCGAATTGATCACATAGATCGAGCCAAATATCCCTTGCGGTCGGATAGTACATGACCGATTCACTGAAAGAATCATCTAGTGCTGTGTAAAGCCAGCCTTTAACCATTCCGTTTGATCGCTCCCATTCAACGCGTTCGTCTCCTTCAAAATCATCCGCAAGCAGAGAACCATTGACAAACCCTACCTTGCTCTTAGATGCAAGGCCATTGAGGAAAATTTGCTTCCAAGCATTAAAACCAGTCCCGTTGAATTTCGGAGCCAAAACAATTCCGGGATTATCAGAGGGATGCGTGAGAAGGTACACCTTTCTTCTGATCTCAGAATTTTTCTGTGTTTTCTTTTTCAGAGTCTTCCCTTTGCGAGCAATCTTCCCTCTCTTCAGAACTTTTCTAATCATGACTGGTTTAGTTTTTCTACGTTTACTAGGACTATTCTCTTCATCCTTATCAGTTTCATATTTTGATTCACTTTCATTTTCATTTTCTGTTTGTTTCTCGGCTCTTGAGAGATCCATCGGTGAGCAAAAACACGGTGTGAAGAAAGACTTACGGATTTAACTGCGACGAAGGATCGAGATGAAGGAAATGACGCTGGATCGCACTTCCCTGGTAGGATCGGATGTAAATCGCAACACAATCAGGCGTTGAATCACGCTGCGAGAGCTTCTGACTTGATCGATGTAAGGAGATCGCAGAGAACGAATCAGATCGGAATGTAGATTTGCTTTGTTTTTCATTTAGGGACAAAAACTGGATGTAAATGGTGGCGAGAGAGATTCTCGCAAGAAAAACAATGTAGATCCGTGTGTGTGTGTGTGTATGGAAATTGGATTGTATGTATGAATGAGTTGATTCAAACGATTGTCTGAAAGTTAAAGAAAAAAGAGAGGTTTGAACCTGCTCTGATGCCATAATAGACTCATTGTATTCTATTATATGAGAAAAGTATGTTTACAGTATAGAGTGGGAGTATTTATACTAAGTGACATAGAGTAGAGAATATAAGACTATAACAGGGGTAACTAAGGAATAAAACCAACACTCCCAGCCGTAAACATCATTCAAACCCCCTCTTTTCACTTCCAAAACTGAGAGCAAGCAGTTATCTCCATGGGTGAATTCCTCTTGAACTAGGTAAGATCTAAAGGCATATGTATGCTCATTATGTTCACCTTTCTTCCCTCCTACCACCAAGCTCATCCATTCTCATTTTTATCAAGTCATTTGGTGTGAGTTAGTCCTGGAAGCCTTACATATTCT
The DNA here is from genome assembly GCA_023374045.1 of Limonium bicolor. Lineage (NCBI taxonomy): Eukaryota > Viridiplantae > Streptophyta > Magnoliopsida > Caryophyllales > Plumbaginaceae > Limonium > Limonium bicolor. The sequence continues at coordinate 187,306,427 of CM041777.1, read as the reverse complement.
CGGCTGGGAAAAACAGAAGAATGAGAGACCAAGTCTAACTCATTTCTAAGGTAAAAAATCATGCATTAAGCCACCCTAATTCTTCCTCTCCATTACCGGTTTTAAAGTTTGATCTCCTCAGCTCATTTGCTTCATTTCTTTCATGTTTATTCAGTTCACATAACAACTCCTACAAGAACTAGCAAGATCCAAGCAAGGAACTCCATTTTTGGCAATTTTCGGTAAAGTAATTTTACCACCTTTCCTTCACTAAGTTACCAGTTTTACATGCTGGATTAGATGGTGTTTTTAACACCTTTCTTGCCTTTGAAAACCAGGTGGTAACAGCCCTAGAAAGCCTACAATATTAAGGTAAATATCATGCTTTGTTAAGCTCAAAATAACCCTTAATGACCCTTATATCATAAGGCCAACAAAAGGTTGTTTTCTTGCATAAAATGCTGGCGCAAGGTTGTACAAACCTTTGGAAAATTCTGCACAAAATTGTGGAAGTCAAGCTTGGGAGAAAATTTAGCAAAGTAACGAAAATCTACTACCTAATGCAATATTAACCAAGCTTATATGTTAGTTATGCTCAAAAATTAACCTAAGCATTTTATTAACCTGTCAGTGAGCTTTGCAGAGCCAAGGCTGGTTTGGTTTGCTTGAAAACAATGTAAGTATGCTTAACACCCTTATTATATAGTTTTTAGAGTAAATTACTCAGAACCCCCTTGAGGATTTGGGATATTACAGTTAACCCCCTTGTGTTTATCATAATTATTGGTAACCACCTCTAGGTTAAGGTATCTTTGACTATGAGCCCCCAAACTATAACTTTGTTATTAGAAAGTTAACTACGTGTTGATCTATCAACTTAAGCACATAAATAATGCTAGGTTGGACAACAAAACTGCTTAATCAACATCGTCTAACTCTCTCTCATCCCACTTTAGATGCATTTTCGAGGCAAGATTGACATTTTTAGGAAAATAACAATACAGATTAAGTAGTGCTTTTTGTCCAGTCTGACATTATTAATGTGATTAAGCTGATAGGTCAACAGTGGTTTTAAAATGCGTGATGCGCTCCGATGCGATTAGGCTCCAGAAGTGATGCGTGATGTGTGAGGCATCGATGCGAGCGCATCCCGTTTGTGATGCGATGTTTACTAAAAAATCACATCTAAATTTTTGTAGACAACATTTTATACATATTAAGTAATATTATGACACAATGGAATAAAAACTTTCAAAAACAAGTCTAAAGTAATCAAGTGTCAAAGTATTCAATCCAAACAACATAAGAGAACAAAAACATCCAAACACAAGTATAAAGTAATCAATCCACACAAGAGAACAATAACTTTTAAATATAACAAACTTATGATTAGACTACGTTTAGATATCACCACATGAACCTATTGGATGTCATCAACACAAGATCAACTAAATCATCTTCAACATTATGAGAGCCTATACCCTCTTCAAGTTCTTCCTCCTCATCACTCAAGTTCGTCCTAGTACAAGTATATGAAAAAGCAACAATTTTTCCTTAGTGCTTGAAGTATTTTCTCTTCCCCTCCTTAATGATATAGTTTTTATAGATTGGATCATTAACCCCTATGAGTCTCATAATCATATCATATCACCAATTGTACACAAGAAAGACATCAAACATACACACAAGACTCATTCAAGCTTTAAGGTCAGTTCTGATGTTCTTGAGTTTTTGATTACTCTAAACCCAGCAATAAGTGCATAGGGCCAAACTAGGTTGATATATGAGCATGTAGGAACAGACGGGAATAAAAACGGACTTCAAACGAAGAAATTATGGTAAAAACAAGCTCAAGGTGCATCGGGACGCATCGGGGTCGCATCGGGCGCATCGGAGCGCATCGGGCGCATCGGAGCGCATCACGGGCGCATCCTGAATAAACTCGCCTCGCTGCCATGGATGCGTTTTGATGCTCGCATCGCATCCAAAACGCATCAGGCGCGCCTGATGCGTGCATTTTAAAATGTTGACTCAACACGTAGTTAACTTCCTAATAACAAAGATATAGTTTGGGGGCTCGTAGTCAAAGATACCTTAACCTCGAGGTGGTTACCAGTAATTATGATAAACACAAGGGGGTTAAATGTAATATCCCAAATCCTCAAGGGGGTTCTGAGTAATTTACTCTAGTTTTTATGTTATTTTGTGACATAAAAATTAAAGCCGAGAACATATGAGAGTTAGAATGACCTAACTATGTAATATAATGTCTTATGACATTTTTAGTTGATAATATAAGGTTTAGATGACTTATTATGTCATAGGAATTAATTAAATAATTTTAGAGAACCTTAGGAAGAAACTATATAATAAGCCGTGACCATATAGTATTTTATGACATTTATATGTAACATTTATTATATGTTATGTGTTGTAATAAGGCCATGCTTTAGGCCATTTAATTTTATGTTATACTAAGGTTTAAAATGAATTTAAAATATAAATAAATATTACCGAATGAAAGTTGGGGTTGATTTGTAATTATAATAAAATTTAGAGGCTAAATATGGAATATTGCCGAAAACTATATATTAAAAGCTTATTTTATGAATTTTATTAAGTTTTATAAAATTTGGGGTCAAATGGTAATTTTAGAAAGATTCTGGTCAAAACCGTAATAAATAGAACTTGTGGTCAACTAGTATATTATAGGTCAACATTGACCAAGTTAAAAAGCCTTGACCAAAATGAGGTCGTATGAAACTTGCACTCAGAACTAAGATTACCAAGAGAGCTCCAAGTGTTGTATATATGAAAGCGTAACCAATTACATAACTTATGACCCTTATTTATAGGCTCCCCTATAGTGTATAACCATTTCTATGGGCCTACATTATTCTAGAATATTCCCAAACACACAAGGTTTTCGTACAACTTTACCCCCCTTTTACGAATAATTACTCTCAATCTCTCGGAGAGGGTCTTGCCCTGCCTCGGAGGCGGTTGCTCCTCCGTAGTCTGTCCGTGGAATGGCTCTCTGGTCGCAAGGGTCCGTTTGTTGGAGTCGGAAGAGAATTTGGTCGGAGGGAGTCCCATCTTGTTGTCTCCGTAGGCAGCACGTATTCTCCGCTAGCCCTTTGATTACTATGTGTGGTGGAACCCCACTTCATCAGTCCCACAAGATCTTTTCTTGTTTTATAAGGAAAGATCTTTTTGTTGTTGGTTGCCCTTTGGTTTTTAAATTTTGGCGCTCTGCTCCGTCCCTCCTAGTCCCACAAGACCTCTCTCTTTTTTTAAAAAAAAAAGAAAAAAGGAAAGAGGTCTTCGGAATCGCCCTTTCGTGCTTATATTCCCTGCCGTTGGAAACCTTGCGGAGGCTTGGCAATGTGCCTCACTTTAACTGTCGCCTCCTCGCCTTCTGAAGCTATTTGCCTGACACATTTGCAGGAGTAGGCTATGATTTTCTTTTGGTAGAGCGCTCCCAATTTCCGCCTATTTAAACTCATTCTCTCCCTTCTACCCTTCTCTCTACTCTTTCAAACTTTCGAACTTCTCTGACCTTTCACGCATTTGCCCACCATTTTCTTCCTTGCCTCGTGTTCTCAATCTTTTGCTTTCTTGTCTACTTAGCGGCCGTCCTTCTTCTTCTTCCCTGCTCTCTAATTCCCTGATTCTTGTTATTGCGTTTTTTCTCCTTCATACTCTTCCCTTTACTTGTTCACCCGTACTCTTCGGCTTCCTCTGCTCGCAATGACTTTGTCTAACCCGAGTTCTTCTGTTCTGGCGGGTTCGATACTTTTCACCGACGGGGAAAAGTGCGTTGTTGAAGATCCTGCTATCCCTTCTGAAGACGTCGCCGGGGACTATCCTCGCCAGGGCACCGGCTCTAGCCTTACCGTGAGGGACTTGAAAAAACTCATGAAAGGCGTGCAAGTCCCACTTGGGTTGAAGATCCGTGTGCCGGAACCGACGGTGCATCCTTTCAACTATTTTGGGGACGGTTTCGTGGTGTATCGGGAGCATCTTCACCGCGGTCTGCGTTTCCCCCCCGCATCCGTTTGTGCTTGGTTTCCTCTCCCGCCGGCGATGCACTCTTGCCCACCTGAACCCCAACGCCCTAGGCTGTCTGCACGCCTTTCTCTCCGTCTGTGCGGAGAACGACATTACTCCCGATGTGTGGGAATTCGTAAACTTCTTCACGACCAGGGTGAACACCACTACTACGGAGGAGGACATTTCTGTCTTGGCCGAGTCCGGGTATTCCTTCTTCAAACGTGTGAGTTTGGAGAGCGGCTGGTCCTCCAACTGGTTCGTTTTTTATCCGCCGAGGGGGACCTTTATCGGAGTCTCTCATGTCGGAGATATAGCTAAGGGCAACTTGCCGCTCCACTACCCCCCTCCGCAAATTCATCTCCGATTGGAGATATACACTACTAGAAAACAGCCTATTTGCTACGGAATTAGCGACGGACCAAAATCCGTCGCTAAATAGCGACGGAATAGCGACGGCGTAGCGACGGACGGTTTTAGCGACGGAATGGCGACGAATTAGCGACGGAACAATGGCGGGGCGAGTGGCGCGCAAATTTCCCCAAATTAGCGACGGAATTAGCGATGGAAAAGTCCGTCGCTAATTACTTCCGAAAACCACACGCTCCCACTAATTTAAACGACGCCGTTTCACTTATATTTTAGCGACGGACTGAGTTCGTCGCTAATTCGCTTAGATAATCAGACGCGATCTTTCTCTTCTTCTTCCCTGCATGCCGCATCTTTCTCCTCCTCTCCTCTCCTCTCCTGCGCGCACCAGACTTCCATTCCGGCCAGATTCAAGCTCCGTCGCCGCCATTAGCTAGTTTTCCGGCCACCGAAACGTCCCAGACAACCTCTGCATACTCCTGCAACTTCACTGCAGCAAATTTGGTTAGTTTCAACCAATTCTAGGGTTACTAAAATTGTGTTAAAAATTTGTAAATTTGTGGGTTATTGTTTGTTAATTGGTGCTATGAACTGGTGGTTATTGGTGTGTTGTTGGTTTGTGAGTATTATAGTTGCTAATTTTGCATTTTTGTTTAATTTTTCACTAATTTTAGTGTTACATATATATATAACCGAAAATGGCATGGGTATATCAAAATTCAGTGTTGTGTGCTTGCAAAATTGTGTTGTTAGAACTAATTAATGATTATATAGTTTGTATTAGTTAATTTCAGTTGTCAATTCTTACTTTTATGGATAGTTTTACAAATTTTAGTTCCAAATGGCATGGGTATATCAAAAATTGTTAGTATACAAATTTGTTGATGTTGTTTGGTAATTATGAATGTTAGTTGTAGATTTTTTTTATTGTAGTAGACCTAGGGTTATAATATTGTGAAACCGAAAATTGATTTGGGGAAATAACATATTGAGAATGTTTCGAACTGAAATTTATAAGTTAAGTGACAGTTCGTGATTTTAACTTGATTTTATATTAGAATATATACATAATTTAACTGTATATTTTTTAATATATATTGTTTCTTATTAAATAATTCAGTTGATAATTTAATTGTATAATTAAGTTGATAAAATCAATTAAGTTAATATATATTTTAAACTTGATTTTATATTAGGATATATTATTTCTTATTTAATATATATAGTACGTACTAGGTAAAAATAAAGTATAATATGATATTTGTTTGAACTTAAATATCCATTGCTTGTTAGTTACTTTTGTGTGTGTGTTTTGTTAGTTACTTAATTTGCGTCGATGAATCAAGTGGTTGGATCTGTTGTATGCTGTTGTAGATATTGTGTGGACAATCTGTTGGGTTTTGTTGATAACTGTTGGTATTTGTGAATCGTCCTTGTGGGATGCTTAGAAATAAGCGGAAAAGTAAAAAAATAGGGGACACTATGTCGATTTTTTTTAAAATTTTATTAGTTTGAACTAAAGTAGTGTTGATAATCACCGTATTTTATATTTCGGTTGGTCTCCTCCCTCAGGCGTAGTCGCATGGCACGGCACCCACCACCACCACCGCACACACCGGACACCACCACCATCCATCTTCTTCTTCTTCTTCTTCTTCTTCTTATTCTTCTTCCTCTTCTTTTTCTTCTTCTTTTTGTCTTTCTCCAGTCCAGTTCGTTCTTCGATTGATAAATGTGAATCGTCATCAACCCGATAGGTATGAGACCTCGTCATCACCTCCCGACTTCTCAGCTTTGGTAACTGATGGTGCTTCTGGATTAGTATAGGTATGAGACCCGATAGGGTGTGGATGTATGTTGAGAGAACCTTTGAGAGGGGTAGAATCTCTACCCAATGGCTGAGGAAGATGGAAGAGTTTGTCTCATTCGCACTACAACACCCTGAATGTATGGAAAACGGTAAAATTAAGTGTCCTTGCGACATGAAAAGGTGCAGAAACAGACAGTACCTCGAGCCTGCTGTCGTTAAGCTCCATTTAGCTAAGAAAGGTTTTATGTATGGTTACTTTGATTGGATATTTCATGGGGAAGATAACACACCTATACAAGTTAATCTCACTACGAGTACCACAACGCCACGTGAGGTACAAAATGTTGAAATGATGGAGCAAATGATTGCTCATGCTGTTGGTGATGTTCCAGAAGAATTAGGGGATACATCTACTTTAATGTCGGAGGTTGAGGAGGAACTAGAGGATGCTCCCAATCCAGAAGCTAAGAAATTCTTTGAGTTAATGGAATCTTCTAGAAGAAAGTTATTCAATGGCACTCATAGCGTGTTATCTATCACAGCTGAATTGATGTCTATTAAGAATGACTACCAAGCACCCCAGGGATTGATTGATCGAGTCTGCAAAACTTACCACGATCTTTGTCCTGAGAACAATGACATTCCAAACAACTTTTATGAAGCAAATAAAATCATGCGTGGTCTAGGTTTACCCTATGAAGAAATTGATTGTTGTTCGGATCATTGTATGATTTTTTGGGGAGAAGATAAAAATCTTGAAGTTTGTAAGTTTTGTGCTTGCCCTAGATACAAGCCCGTCAAAGAGGGTGCAAAGAGGAGGAAAAGTAAAGTACCGTACAAGAAGATGCAGTATTTTCCCCTCATTCCAAGGCTGAAGAGGCTATACGCTTCTCCTGCAACGGCTACAGATATGAGATGGCACGCTGAGCACAAGATGGAAGATGACAATATGTGTCATCCATCTGACTCAAAAGCTTGGAAGCACTTTGACGAAATTCATACTGATTTTGCTTTGGATTCTATAAATGTTAGACTTGGGTTATGCACTGATGGTTTTCAACCATTTACAGCCTCTGGAAGACAATACTCTTGCTGGCCAGTTGTTCTTACACCTTACAATTTACCGCCTGGGATGTGTATGAAAGATGAGTTCTTCTTTCTTACAATTCTTGTTCCTGGGCATAAAAATCCTAAAGGAAAAATTGATGTGTTTTTGCAGCCTCTCATAGCTGAGTTACAGGAGTTGTGGGCAGGAGTCACAACATATGATGTGTCTAAGAAGAAAAATTTTGAAATGCGAGCGGCGTTGATTTGGACTATAAATGACTTTCCAGCATACGCAATGTTATTAGGTTGGAGAACTGCTGGTCGACTGGCGTGCCCCCATTGTGCTACAGATAGTGACGCATTCACACTACGTTGTAGCAAGAAGCAGTCTTGGTACGACAACTCCAGAAAATTTCTTCCTGCAGATCACAAGTTTCGTGCTGATAAAAAATCATTTCGGAAAGGGCACAAAGAGACCAAATTTGCCCCACCTTTTAAAACTGGTGATCAAATACTGACAGAGCTGAACCGATTGGGCTTAATGAAGGTCACTGAAGTTGGTTCGGCTGAAATAAATGCTCAAATTGCTAAAATAAGTGGATGGAGCAAAAAAAGCATTTTTTGGGATCTACCATATTGGAAAGATTTGTTGATCAGACATGATGCATTGTGAGAAAAATGCATTTGAGAACATATTCAACACAGTTCTCAATGTGAAGGACAAGACAAAGGACACATTTAAATCACGCCTAGAGTTGAATGATTATTGTCACCGTCCAGAGTTGGCACCAGATATATCTTTAAACACGTTTCCAAAGGCAAAATATGTCATGGACAGGGACAGTATTCGGATCTTGTGTGAATGGGTAAAAAATATAAAGCTCCCTGACGGATTTGCATCCAACATTGGGAGGTGTGTTGACATGGCCAATAGGAAAATGTTTGGGATGAAAAGTCATGACTGTCATGTTTTCTTGCAAAGGTTGATGCCCATAGCTTTTCGACATCTACTTGATCAAAAGGTGTGGGAGCCAATTACTGAGTTATGTCTTTTTTTCATGGAGTTGACATGCACGTCAATTTCAGAATCTAATATGCAAAGGTTGAATGGTCAAATTCCGGAAATCTTGTGCAAATTGGAAAAAATATTTCCACCGAGCTTTTTTGACTCAATGGAACATCTCCCCATCCATCTTGCATTTGAAGCGAGTTTATGTGGTCCAGTGCAGTACAGATGGATGTATCCGTTTGAGAGGTAAATTATAGGTCAACTGAACAAAGATATTTTATATTGTTATATAGTGTTTTCAATGTAGTTGATGTAATTGGTCGATACATAAACTACGATACAGGTACTTGGGCAAATTAAAAAAGTTCATCAGAAATAACAACAAGGTTGAGGGGTCGATTCGTAACGGATACCTTTTGGAAGAGATCACTAAATTTACAAAGTTTTATTTCATTGATGACGGACCAGCATACCCTTACAAGCTTGGTAGAAATGAGGTGATTGTGGAAGACGTTGACGAAGACCCCGAAAGATTGTCTGTTTTCAAAACGTTGGGGAAACCAATTGGCAAAGGAACTAGAAGATTGTTGACAGGCCATGAGTTAGATGCTGCTCAGTCATATGTTCTTCTAAATTGTGCAGAAATGGAGCCTTACTTTGAGTAAGAAACTTATATCGAATATATTCATTGGTGTACATAATATTCATAATTGTGTTGACTCTTGCACTTGTATATGTCGTAGAATGTACGAGAGTCAGCTACGGCAAGTGGAACCAACACTGAATGCGCAGACTATAAACCTTAAGATGGAAAAGGATTTTCCACTTTGGTTTCGTTCACATGTGAGGGTTTAAGTACATTATTGACTACATCATTATATACATGATTATGCACATTGACACTAACTTGTTATGTTACAGTCAAATGTTGTTTCCACACCGAACAAATTTGTTTGTAGTTTGGCACAAGGTCCATTGAACATGGCAGTTTCCTACTCAGGTTTCTATGTAAATGGATACAAATTTCATACAGAATCTTATTCACAAGAACGAACAACATATAACTGTGGTGTTTGCATTTGTGAGACAAACGATGCTGATTCGGAGTATGATTATTATGGGGTGCTGAAGGAGATTATTGAACTAGAGTATCCCGCTTTGCCGGTCAAGAAAGTTGTAGTGTTTAATTGTCACTGGTTTGATCCGGAAAAGAGAGGAGTACAAATACATCCTCGATATAAATTGGTTGACATTAATCATACAAGGAAGTTTAACAAGTATGAGCCATTTGTGCTAGCTAATCAAGCTGTTCAGGTGTATTATTGCGCATACTCGTCGAAGAAGAGAGATAAGAAAGACTGGTGGGTTGTGTCAAAGGTGAAAGCGCGAAGTGCTCATACCCGTCGATGACGATGAAACTTTAGTTTTAGTGGACATACCAGATGACAACATTGATGAATAAATTAACACTAGACAACAACTACGATGTATGAGAACATATAATTATTGACTTGTCCATTTTTTATAATATTATTTGATTACATCTTATAAATCTATACGCTTTTTTTTTGTTGTTCACAGTGATGACAGGTGGTAGAGGTTACTTTAAATCCAGGTGGTCGTTCTCGAGAATGCTTGGTAGGGGTAGTTCATCATCTGCAGCGAGAGATTCTCAGCAAGCTGCAGATGATGCAGGATCGGGCGAGGGGTCTCATTCTGGTGCTCCACGACTTGCTCGTTCTCGCACTGTCTCAGGACGAGCACCGATGGGGACCCCATACTTTGACACTCATCCGCATGCTCATCAGGACTCCACTTTAGTCCCTGTTTCTCAGGATGTTCAGCACTACACTCCACCTGCCCACACACCGGCTGAGACACCTATCGATACTGCTTCACCTTCACCTGCGGACACACCGCGTAGCTCAAGCTCGTCACAAGCTGCTGGGGTTGTTGATCGTCGCACCTTCATCACCATCGATGGCAGGTAAGTACACTTATGTGATTATACAACTTGATATTGTTTTAATAAAGCTTGTTTACCAACCATTGTTAATTACTTGTCATTTGTCTTTGAAACTACAGGGATTTGGAGCCTAGTAATGTAGTCAATCGTGGAATACTCCCCTGTTTCGAGACAAGATGGTTTGCCCATGGCTATAACTGGGAGTCACTGGGTCCGGATGGTCATCGTTTTTATTTTGAGGAGTTTAAGGTATGTCACCATTCATATTTTACCAATGTGTGTATGATGTTTGTTTTGTTTTTGCACTTAAACCACTTTGTTAATATATATACAGAAGCACTTTCGTTGGGATCCTCGATTTGAGACACGGGTGTATGAGATTTTTTGTGATAAAGGTAGACAGAGATATTCTGACACACTATACAAGATGAAGACAGGGAGAACTAAGAGGAAAGTCAGAGATGATATATGGGACGAGTGGCAGAGACAGTGGCAGACCGAAGATTACAAAGCAAAAAGCCAAATTAACTCCAGAAACAGAAGGAGTGAGCACACACCTGGTGGCGGTATCTCCACCCATGCTTGCGGATCACGCACAATGAAGGGGCATAAGAAGGTCTTGGTAAGTTTTTTTGATAGTGTTGTTTTACATTTACCTAAAGATATGCTTAGGAAATATGAATATGGGTGTGACTACGGGTATGATTATGGATGTCAATGTGTTTGTGGACTATGAACTGTGAACTATTATTGTTTTCTGTCTGTTTAATATGTGGGCAAAATGTATAAAAACAGGGGAGGTTATGTCAAATTTTGCGTAGAATTTGTATTTTATATCTTAATAAGCATTTTTTTTAGACTGAAAAAACAGGTGTGGAGCCTGATGCTTACTGTAACACCCCTCTCCATATTCACGATATAATCTCTCACGTAGCAATAAATAAAGACGTCTCGCAGCGGTAAAATAATTAACTATTACAAACTCACTCGGGTGTCACCGGCCATTACTCGCCCATGCGAGCAACGTAGCCAAACTACAACCAACTTCCAAAATAACAAACTGCTAACCGCAGTGATAACGAGAAATTCCTATACATCACACTAAATCCGTAACTCATAAACATCGACAAGTGAGCATCTACCCAATCCTGAAAATACATAACCTTACCATAAGACCATACACCATCTTCATTTCT